>APFE031490893.1:0-51751 GCA_000404065.3 Pinus taeda | reverse complement strand
GGACCACGTCATAGTTAAGAGTCAATAAAGCCCATATTAATAATTGTAAGTGGTTAATCCGCAATTAATAAAGGAACACAGTTAGTTGCAAATGGGCCGTAGTATTAGATAGATGGTATTAGTAATAAGCGGTATTGACCCGTGGTATTACTCGTAGGAGTCATATATAAAGGATAGTAACTCCCTGCGAGGAGCATCGTGTCTTATTTTTTGTAATCGAGCTCTGCTCTATTGGAGGTTTCCCCCTCGAAGAGGCAAGTGAACATTTCTCTCTGAATAATAAAGTCATTGCCATTCTGTGTTCTCGGTCTCTTTTCTTCGCATATTCTGTATTTGGGTATCTTTTGCAGGTTAAGAAGCATAACATCCAGAAGGACCACATATGGGACCCACTCTATGGTGTGCTATTTGTTAGGTGGTCAGGGAACACATAACATATAATTTCCATTTGCTGCAAAAGTTTGTGTAGACACCACAACAATTGTTCTTTGATTTCTGCAAATCAGTGGGCCACAATGAGCACCACTGTCGTAGCTACAAATTGATGATGGAAAGAATGCCTACCTATCGAATGCAAGTAGAAGCTCAACCTCTAGATCAGGGCACTAGGGGAATGTGTGGAGGATATCAGGGCCACAGATGAGGCCGAGGAGGAGGAGGACCTAGTAGATGTTGTGGACAGGTTATTTTCTATAATTGTGGGATGCCAAGGCACTACACATCGAAGTTTCAGAATCAGATGTGCCTGTCATCTCAGTACTGCACTCAGTTTGACCATATGATAGAAGAATGCCTTGTGTTGATAGCCAAGATGTAGGAGAAGAAGGCACAACCTAAGTACCCTACACAAAACTTATATATGACGAGTGTTGAGCCCCGTGAGGAAGATTGAAATGTGAATAGAGTGTTGAGAAGAAGAGTAACAATGTGAAACGACAAGGGGAAACAACTTGAAGAGAATGGATGGGTATGTAAGGCCCCATAAAAGGAAGTCAAATTCAATCTAGAATGCATGAAGGAAACATTTATGGAGGCAAAGAAAATATTCACTAGGGCATCTACCTCAGGAAGTTAGGACAAACTACCGAAACCAGTGTGCCCATAAAGATTGATCCCTCTGTACTCACCACATTTCTAGAAATCTGTATGAAACTTTTGTGCAATAGTAAGGCAATGAAGGGCTTACAAGAATTGATAAAAAAGTATGTTGGTAAAGAAAATTATCCCAAGGGAAACCATGTATTCAGAAATATTGATAAACACAAGGCATGAACAGGGCACAAGATGAGGTTCACCGCACAGATGGGAGATTAGGTTATTTTGGATCTATGATCTGATGCGAATGTTTTTCCTAAACATACATGGGAGAGAATGAGGAAACCTGTGATGCAATGGTCTCTGATTCAACTAAGGATGGAAAACCAACAAAATATTATCCCTACGGAATGACTGCATCAAGTCACCGTATATATAGAAGGTGCGAGTGCGCTGGCTGATTTTGAGGTAATAGGAATTATTGATGACAACAATCCATACCCTATGTTCCTCGGAATTTACTGGGATATTGATTTGAATGGGGTCATTAAATTGAGAAAATGGACATTGTTGTTTGAAAGCAAATCAATCTGCATTGTAATACCATTGGACCTTGCAGAAGGACCACGCTATATTGAACCGGTCCACGACTACTAAGAAAGAAATGATGATTTGGATCAAATGTACAAAATTAGAGCGCAAGATGAAGACTATATTAATCCGTTAACTAATGGTAGGACTGCATGGGACCACGAAAGATAATGTACCTTAGATTCAGATGAATAATTGGGGGATTGGCAGAATCAGTTGCATGAAGTGTCTACACTGCACTGTAACATGATGACTAAATCACTACGCTGTGTGTCCTCAGAGGTAATAAATTTACCCTATTATGATGGTTTAACTGACGTAGATAAGTTTTTGGATGCCTTTGAAAGAGAAGTCCCTTAGGATCATCTCTTCCAAGCACTGGACTTGGTGCTACGCACTACGTATGCATGGTGGTGGGGTACACACAAGGACAACTTTGATGAATGGCATGAGTATAGGAGAATGATGAGGTTGTGATTTGGTTATCCTAAAGTGCGATTGACTGAAGGATATGATGGGAGAAATGATCTGCACGATCATTTTACGAAGTGGACTAAAGTCTGCAGAACATAACCATAGCCAGAGTGGGTGCACTTATTTTTTCATACCCTAGATATAATCCCCATGAACTGGTAACTGGAAACAGAGCTTTTCCATGGCACTGTGGAGTGAGATATATTAAGGGAGGGATTCCTAATGACCTTTAGTTTTGAGGATGGGTTCGAAAGCATTGATGAAGCTCTATAGGAATTTAAGGCAATGATCTTCAGGATTCTGCATCATCCTTTGGAGTTGGTCCAACCATATTGGAGCATCTAGCTGTGCCATGCATTGGAATACTATAATGTGACTGCTGAGGGGGAGGATGAAGATCGAAGAAATATTAATATCCCAGAGGAAAAAGGCCACTGCGAGGTTGAAGGTTCGCCGATAGAAAATACAGACATCACCGCGCCATTGAGGACTAGGAAAGTGAACATTGGTACTAAAGCAGAACCAAAATTTGTGAAGATCGGGGATTACTGGGATGATGCCATGGTGGATAAAGTTTTTGAGTTACTCCGCGAGTACCATGATCTTTTTCCTACAAAATTTTCAGACTTAAAAGGCATCATAGGTGACTTGGGTGAGATGAAAATTACCATGAAGCCTAATGTGAAGCCTATTAAGAATCTTGAGGCCATATCACCTTAATCCCAAATACAAGGAAAATGTCTGCCTAGAGTTGAACAAAATGATTGAGGCAGGAATTATCGAACCTCTGGAGGAATCTAATTAGGTGAGCCCAATGGTGGTCAAAGAAAATAAACAAGAGGAACAAATATGGATTTGCATAGATCTGAGGAAGCTTAATGATGCATGTGTCAATGATCCTTTCCCAGCATCATTTATAGATGAGGTACTGGATAATGTTGGAGGGAAGGAGGCCTACTCATTCACTACTGGGTTCTTTGGATACCATCAGATTAATATCACACCAGAAGACAAAAGAAAAATAACCTTCACGACAGAATGGGGTTGTTTCCGGTATAATGTGATGTCGTTTGTACTTAAGAATGCACTGAAACATTCCCCTGCATAGTCATCACGACATTCAGGGAATTCATTCACAAGTTTTTGGAGGTTTATTCTGATGACTAGGTAATGTTTGGGTTAGTAAAGCACCATGTAGCCAGTCTACATTTAATGTTGGATATGCACAGAAGATATGAAATCACTTTGAACCTAAAGAAGTGTTTATTCTACGTCCCCTTCAGGATCTTGTTGGTTCATGTGGTGTGCAAGCAAGGACCAATGGTGGATCCTACCAAGATCACGGTAATAGTCAATTTGGAGACGCCAAGGAGTGTCAAATAGCTACGTGTGATGCTAGGCTATATCGGATATTATCGAAATTTCATAAAGGCTTATGCTCAGATTACCATCCCTATGGAGAACCTATTGAAGAAGGACACTACATTTTGTTGGGATGAAGAATGTCAGCACAGTCTAGATGTATTAAAGGAAAATATGGTCATCGCACCGATCTTGGTCTTCCAAGATTGGAAGAAGGAATTCGATGTGCACATTGATGCCTTGTGTATCATGTTTTGGCAAGTGTTGACACAAGCCGGTGAAGGAGATATGGATCACCCTATAACCTTTGTGAGTAAGAAGTTATCGAGGGCTAAGAAGAATTACTCAATGACAGAGTGCGAAGGGTTGGCTATGGTGTACACACTCCAAAAATTTAGACACTATGTATTGGGTGGACATTTCAAGATGTGCACCAATCATTCTGCCTTGAAATACCTGGTCAATAAGCCTATGTTGGTTGGGGGGAATATGCAGATGGTTGTTTTTATTTCAAGAATATGACTTTGAGGTAATTGTGAAGCCATGAAGGTTGAATGCAGGGCCTAACCACTTGTCATGAATTGAAATAGGGGAGGAGCCTACTAATTTGGAGGAAGGGTTGCATGATGCACAACTCTTCATGGTATGCATAGTGGATAACCATTTTGTAGATATTATCCACTTTTTGACTACATGGATGGCTCCCAAAGGATATACCAATCAGTAGAAGAAGGAACTCATGGTTTTCACGGTAGATTGTTTGGTGATCATTGGGCATTTGTATAATATGGGCACTGATGAGATACTATGATGGTATGTACCTGATTTTGAATGAAGTAGCATCCTAGATGAAGCTCATGAAGGGGTTGTAGGCGGAATTTATGCAGGAAAGGGAACAATGCAAAATATTTTGCATGCAGGATTATGGTGGCCTATGCTGCATAAAGATTCTAAAGCATATTGTAGGGCATGTGATGCATGTCAGTGAATGGGAAAACCATCGTGGAGGGATGAGTTGCCACTGAACCATCAGGTGTCATTATAGCCATTTGAGAAATGGACAATTGATTTTGTAGGACCGATCCATCCCCCAGGTAAGAAAATAGGTGCGCGTTATATCATCACCATGATGGAGTATGAGACCAAATGGGTGGAGGCACATCCTGGGAAGGATTGAATAGGGGACACATCGACAAAATTATTGTTTGAGTACATTTTAATGAGATTTCACTACCCAGAATTATTGATGAGTGATTGCAGTAAGCACTTCCTCAATGAAACAATTAGTGTGTTGACTGAAGAATTCTATTTTTATCATCAGAATAGCATACCGTATCATCTGGAGGCTAATCTAACAATTGAGGCCTTTAATCAGATCTTGGAGAACACGCTGACAAAGACTTGTAACATGCAGTGGAATGATTGGGACATACGCTTACTGACCATACTGTGGGCATACAAGACTACTTGCGAAAAGCTAACATGTTAGATGCCTTTTCTATTGGTCTATGGCATAGAAGTTGTGATGCCGCCTATGGAATATATTGTGCCTAGTCTACGCATAATAGCTTTCACAGGAATGGTAGACCACAGAGCCTTGGAAGAGTGGCTTGCACAACTGATGGAGCTTGAAGAAGACAAATTCTTAGCTGGATTCCATTAGCAAGTGCAGAAGGAGCGCGAAAAGACATTGCATGATCGACACATCAAATTGTGCATGTTCAAGGTAAAAAATTTGGTTTTATTATATGATAGTAAGTTCAATAAGTTTCCAGGAAAGCTTCACATGCACTGGCTAGGGCCATATGTCATCAGAGAGATTACAAATGGAGGCATAGTTCAACTTCCGAAGCTGAATGGAGAACCACACCCAAGAAGAGTGAATGATAGTTGATTGAAGCCATATATAGGATATCTAGCTCAATGACTATATGACGACAAGATATTCTTGGTGCTCCAAGTGGCTGCAAGGGAGTCGGTAAAATACACTACCCAGTTTGAGGAACTGCGTGACAGAGCGGCTGTACGTAAAAGGGTGACGTAACGGTATTAGAGGCTGTGCGAAGGGAGTTGCACTAGAAAATGGGATACCATGTAGCATAGCCAGAAAGTGACCGTTAGAATCATTGTTCATGATTTGAGGGCCAGAAGGAAATTAATAGGAGCGGGAAGGTAGCATTTAAGGCTAAAAGCTTTAAAGATCTACTACAAAACTAGCATTAATGATTGCACTTTGGGGGGAACGGTCAGATTTGAATTCAAAATTCCCTATAAATTATGTGTGCTAGTCTAACAGAGAACACTTTTCACCCTTAGAGTGTTTGAGTTGTGCTATCTGTTGCTTATGAGCTACTCGTTCTTTGAGGATTTGGTCACAAGCCCTACTTTTTCCATTTTTCCCAAGGTAAATAAAATTTTTATCTTAGAAAACATGTTGGGTTCGAGCCCTGCTGAGACCATGAGCATTGGGAGAGACATTACATCTGAAGAAGCTTCTCCAGAGGTGGTGAGAATGTAAGCTCTTGCTCTTGTACCTATGACAACAAGGTCACCTAGGCCAAAGCCTACACCTATGTGAGAAACCCAAAAGACAAAGAAAGACAAGAAAAAGTGGTCAGTGCCAGTGCGCAAGTCACCTAGGAATCATGCTCAGACTCACAAGAAGGACAAGCAGCCTAAAAAGGTGGTGGATTTGGACGTTGAACAAGGCATTGAGGTTATAGACTCTAAGGGAGTGGAGCCCATTACTAAGTTACTTGAATATATCCCTCTGCAAAAAGGGAAGGCAAAGGTCCCTAAGGACCCACACTCGGACAAGTTCCTCATTCACACACTCCTATTGCCAGATAAGATAACCTTTGAAGTTCTAAGATTCACAGGGGTTCCCCTGCTAAAAATGCAGGACTGGGACCTGGCTGACTATGACCTGTTCCCTCATATCATGACAGAAAATTATATGAGGTGAGTGTATTACTGAGACTCAGTGTCATTTAGTTGGAGACAACTGAATGGATCCACAACGTGGAGCAATCCAGGTTGTTGAACTTGTTGTGGGTGCCCCACTACCATCGCCCTAACATTAACACCACCTATATACGACAACTGCTTACTCTAGTGCACGATGGGTGCTTATGTCTTGGCACACCCATACCCATCACAGATATGCTCATCCATAGGATCACACACCTACTGCATGAGGGATTGAATCCAGCCAAGGAGTTTGGCAGAAATATAAGCGACAGAGACTTGGTGAAAAAAATGGAAAAGAAGTTTGAGATTATCAAGAAGTTTTGCCCAAATACTGGCTGGAAAAGTTATGAGGAAGTGCCGCACGGATGAGTTTTCAGTGCCTGTGGTGTCATTAGCTACATAGTGCATAGAGGGAATGTAGTTTAACTGGTCATGGTCCTTATGCAACGAATTACTTGTGGATTTTCATGAGGTGCAAGATGAGAACAAGCCCTTCCACTATGCGTGGTTGCTACTATCCATTATGTTGGTCACATGGGATTTGCTAGAGGACAGCCAATTTCCTCCATTGAAGGTAGTATTGTTGGAGGCAGCATAGTTTGCCTCCCTCTGGACCATGAAGGACCCCGGGCAGGTCATAGAAACAAAGTTTTTTGTTTATTGATGGAAGCAAGCTTCCGGATGGCCAAGAACCAACATCAAAGGTTGTCCCCAACCTTATATTAGAATTACATATGCTAAGTTCAAGGAAGATTTCCAACATTTCAACATTCAGGTAAGAAGGACCCACAGAAGAGGTGGTTCGATTTCCCATAGCTGATCACAGATGATGCCATACAAGAAGCCATCAAGTGCTGGCCAGCAGATTGTCACACCCCATCTGACTTAGATGTAGCCACGAACAAAGGCATAAGGAGTTGAGTTGAGAAAAAATGAAAGCATGCATTAAAATAGGCAGCACAAAAGTTGGCCGCATAGTGAAAGAAGGAAGCCAAAAAGAAGGCTCGAATGGAAAAGGAGTGTGTTCAAGAGGAAGAGGCTGAACAAGAACAATGTGACTTCGAGCAAAGCGGAAAATCCCATTCACCTAAAACCGAGGAGGAAAAGTAGTTTGAGCAGGGTGGTGGTGGTAGTGAGGGGCATAGTACCCTATTTAGGCTAAGGAAGCATAGAGAACAACAGCAGTAGGTGGGTTCCCACAAAAAGACAAAGTCAGCTAAAGCGCAGTAGGATCCCATCACCTTGACACAAGATGATCTCGATGAGATTAGTGGCAAGGTGTACGATGCTACAATCGAACTGTTACAGCAATTCATGCAATAGTACATGCAACTGTCGGGAAATGTCCAAAAGGATTTGTGCAAGCTGTAGATCCAAACTAGCAGAATTATAGTGGGCGCAGGACAAGTGAGCACCGCACAGAAGAGCCTGGTGTCAGGAACATGTCAGACTACATAACTAGTAAAGAAAATGGACCTTCCAACTATGGCTTTGCCAGAGGGGTCCCTG
The DNA here is from genome assembly GCA_000404065.3 of Pinus taeda. Lineage (NCBI taxonomy): Eukaryota > Viridiplantae > Streptophyta > Pinopsida > Pinales > Pinaceae > Pinus > Pinus taeda. The sequence goes on along the minus strand of APFE031490893.1, from coordinate 43,810 downwards.
AGCATGGAATCGGTTGATGACAAGATCATATTAAGTACCCTGAAGAACATTGGCCTCAATTTTGCAACACTACCCAATGAATTTCTTCATGCACTACAGGCATGAGTGACAATGGAACTGAGAGCTCGAGAGAAGTGCATTCTCAGTTTAATAAGAGAGTACCAAGTGAACAAATGTTTGTGGAGAAGACTTAGGCCCTAAAGGAAAGGGATACCATCTAGATGCAAAGCTCCGAGTTGGCGATCGCGGTTGCAGAGGCGTATCGAACAGTGCCAGAATTACACATACCTGAGGATGCACAACCAGAAGCCAACATCTGGAAAATATCCACGGGCATCCATGATGCAAAGGCAAAGGTGGCAAGAGTTTAATTTGAACTCAATATGAAAATCACAGGGTTGCTGCTCAAGTCACAGCCTTCGACTTCGCCCAAATTCATGGAACAACGCGGAGCCGCTATCAAGGAAGGGATGACTACTGTCAATGCCGCAATCATTGACTGCACAACTTTTGTTTGAATAGGAAATGGAGTTGGAGACAACCCTGTAGGAAGATCCCAACCTATAGATATTGAGTAAAGAGATCCGTGAGCTCTAAAAGAAGTATGACGAGGTTAGGGCGACGACATGCTCCATTGCTATAGTGCAACACCTCGCTAAGTTGCAGGAGGGGAAGAAGCTCCTTGCAAAGGTGGAAGCAGCTCAGAAAGAAGAGGCAGTGCTTAAGGTAAGGTTGGGTCCTTGGTTGGAAGAATCCTACCAAGTCTCAAATAACAACCAAGAGAAGCTGGCGAACTTGCAACTCACATAACAGAAGGTCCAATTGGCTGGCGAAGGACTAGCTATGGAACATCTCATCAAACAAGTGAAGGAGGAAGCTATGCAGAGCACTGTTGCGGTAGCAGTTGTGCAGGTGAAGTTGAGGGATCTTCGTAGTAAGATCACCATGCCAGCTAAGTGACTCGAGGGTGAGTCAGAACCGTTGTTTTGGGGGCCTATTGTAATGGGGTCCCCTGGGTCAGTTTTGGGTTAAAAACACAAGTTTTTATGTACTTTTTGACAAAAAGATGTAAAGTATCCATTAATTGTGGATGCAGAGTGCATAGGTAGATAGCAGTGAAAATGGGTTTTTACCCTCGTTTATGTAAATATTAGTCGGTTTTCATATCTACCCTTGGTCTGCGGACCATGGGATTGTATAAATAGGCATGCCTTAGGGACTCTAAGGCAAATCTATGCTTTTTTCTATGGGTACAACGAATGGAGTCTTAGAGAGTTAGCATAGAGAAGTAAGTCTTAGAGGGGAAGAGGCTCTACAGCTAAGTGCGTAGAGGCCTAGAGTAGAGTCCACAGCTGAGTGCATGGACCCCTATAGTTAAGTGCGTAGGGAAGTTCTAAGTCTATAACCTTGTACTGAAGATCAATAAAGAAGACTGTTAGAGAATTCACATGTTTTACCTGTTTCCTTCTTCTGTTTATGTTTGCACTATATGTTGTGATGAGATAATGTATTTATGAAAATAATGACGTATTGATGTGCAAATCTACTGGATAATTCCTATTAATTGAATGCAGTGCATGTTAAGTATTTATGCATAGGTTATAATACTTTCTGTTAAGTTTACTAAGCACTTAAGAAACTCTATTTGGATTCTGATCTAAGGTTAGCCTATGATGCACGTAATTAGATAACCTATTTGTTAAAGGTCGGCAAAAGCCCAATGTAAACCTTCGCGGAGGTATAGAGGCCATTTGAAGGAAACTATAGTGCCAAGCCGTAAGGGCTTAGAGATATCTGGATGTAGAAACTGCAGCACCAAGCCCTAAGACATAAAAGGATATCGCACACATCTCTAGATGCAGAAACTATAGCGCGAAGCCCTAGGACATAAAAGTACCTTACACTCATCTCTCGATTTGGAAACTTGGTTCCATCATCTCTCCATATTGCTTTGTGTAAGACTTCAGTCCGCGCTATGTGGGTTGATGCCGAAAGGTCTAGTAGTGTAGGGTTTGTTTTGGTGCAGCTAACTCTGAACTTGGGTTAGGACCCACTAATCCAACATATTTATAAGGATAAATGCACTGGAATGATTTAATGATGTTATTTGGAAGAGATGCGCTGGTGCATTATATTACATCTAGGGAAATGATTAACAGACTGGACAAATTAGCGAGTGATATAATATACCGGTGCATTGTATTACACAGGGAGAACCAATGTGTTATATTACAAAGGGTGCACCGAACATATAGTCGTTTTAAAAAAAAACTGAGAGAGTCGACAAGGTTTGGATATAATTCAATAATTTACCCCCCACTTTATAAGTCAAATTCTTTATATATAGTAATTACACAAGCCCATTAAATCTAAAATTCCTAAATTGAAATACACTAATTGTGAAGTGGCAGAGGAAGTTAAACCCTAAGGTGAAATTTTGCAGGAAGAAGCAAGGGTTTAAGGAAAGTATTGATTTTTTTTGTTTTTTATCTGAATTTTAATTAAATTTAAATAGGAAAGAAGGCCGTAAAATTTTTTACTATTAAAAGCTATAGTAATTGTTTTATTATATAAGTTTTTATTTTTTATTTTCTAAATTGTGAATAAATATAACAAAAAATGTAAAATATTTTAACAATAAAATTTAAGATTTTTGCTATCCATGATTTTGAGTGAATCACCATACCTTTCAAATTCTGATCTTTCGGCAGATACTAAATATTTTGCAACTCCATAGTGCTTTTAGTATGTCTCTCTTGCAAATGATCTCTCTTTTAATTAAAGCCTATCAGAAATTGTAAATTTTTTTATTAGTAAAATTGACAAGAAAATTTAAAATTTTTACTATGCAAGTTTTTGAGTGAATCACCATACCTTTTAAATTTTGATCTTCTGAATAGTTCTACTACTCCAAAGTATTATGTTGCATCATAGTACTCCTCGTATGTCTCTCCTGCAAATCACTCACTTGAAAATTTGGGTAAAATAATGAAATGGTGAATAAATTTTACTATTTAAAACACTTTATGAAATTAGATTTCGAAAAATCAATTGCTGCTCATTTTTTAATTAAAAAAAATCACACTTTTTTTTTTTTTAATTCCTTTGCACATCAATGCATTTGATAGTGAAATGCACAGTTTCTTTTATGAAAAAACTCACCGACATTTCCACGTCACCATATTTTTTCAACGCATCGACATCATACAATTTGTATTTATTTTTTATTTATTTTCGAAATCCTGAAATAGTGCGATTAATTTTTTTAACACAATGCTGTGGTTTCTATTTAAAAGCATCAATTCTTTAACTTTTATAAGAGCACCAAGTTGGTTGAATTGATTTTTATTTTTTAAAATGGGGAAATAGTTGCATAGTGGTGATGTTTTATTTTGAAATGAATCGGTCCATTTTTGTAGAAGAACACTGAAATGATAACATATTTTTTTTGCAATGCCAAAAATTAATGCGGATAATATTTGAATGCCCTAATGCTACTAATTGTTTAAACGCATCGGTGCAATTTGTTCTGATAAGCGCACTGGTTAGGTTTAAATGATATCTCAAATTTTAATTTCACGTAAAATGGCATATTAATCTCAAGTTATCCATTAGGATGCATCCACATGAATTATAGTAGTTCATAGTATACATATTACACTTAAAGTCGCCTTATTCTTGAAAAATGGTCTGAAAGCTACATTGAAATTCATATTGTGGTTATATGGTTATCGAGATTAATTTTGGATATGCACACATTTTTATTTATGATTTTTAGAAAATGTAGAGACAAAATCTAAGTAATATCAAATGGCCAATTCTTCAAATTCTACATCGTTCTATATTGCTGATGAATGTCATTCATAGAGTTCTCCCTTTCCATCTCAAGTAAGTTCAGATTTTATCTATATTTCAATTATGTAATTGATTTTTTTTTAATGCATGTCAATTTGAACAAAAATGTATCCAAATTTGCAGGAATCTGATCCAGAATCCAATTCATATGCATAAAATATTACTCCATATGTTTAAAAGCCTCAGAAACTCTTATCAGGAGCAACATATCACAAGTAGTTGGTAGAAAATGGACAACCTCTTAACCCTGGAAATTGGAACATGGCATCTTCCAGCCTCAATCCTAGATCAATGATGGTAATAATTGTTTGGTATAATGTAATAATTTCAACAAACCAATTGCATTGATGTTCTTACTAATATCATTGGTATTTTACTAATGACCTTTAATATTTTTTGAGATTAGGATCCTAATGATGATGAGTGATCCACCTACCATCTTCTAGAGTACCCCACTACAATGTTAACTTGAGAGAAGGATGCATTAAAAGCGTGAACTAGATAGGAAGCACAAATAATGGTTGAATCAACCACCTATTTCATTCTCATGGCATCGAGATTCACTAATTATAAATGACTATAACAATAATAGTTCTTCATCCGAAGTTGGCAATTAAGGAAATCAAATGGATGAGGGTATGGATGATTACTTATGAGATATGACTGCTATGGAGGTAATGTTATTATATGCATTCTAGAACAATGAGCTAGGGTATGATGCTTATATCACTAATACCTTATTTGAGGGCCTAAAATTTTCTTCCACCACCCCTCTATTTGGACTTGGCGAAAATTCAAAGTCTACTCAGTTGGGGACAATGATGTTTCTTTACAATGTGAAAGAAAATTTTGGCAATATTCAGGTAATTGACTTGCATGGTCAATCAAGTTTTGGATATTTTGTCACACAATCAAAAGTAAATATTATTGATTTTATGAATGTTAAATATTGACATTGTATACGTATATTCCCCACCAACTGTAGGATAATCAAATATAAGGTTATTCCGTGTGATAATGTCTTACTGGGTAGTTGTGAAGATGCAAAGCAATTATTGAAAATGTTGGGTGTTGAGAAATATCATATCATACATGTATGAATGATTGTATTCTATACAGAGGAGAATATGTAGAAAAAGATATATGTTTGGAATGTGGGCATGATAGGTATCATAATTAAAAAAAAAAAACAGGTAAATCACATGGTCATCCTCATAAGATATTAAGGCACATGCCGATAATCCCAAAGATTTAAAGACTCTTTCATTGCAAAGAATTAACTATGTTGCAAGGATGGCTTGCCTCATACAAAAGTGAGTCATGAGATATGCGAATCCTAGTAGATTCAATAGCCATGAAACTTATAGAGCATACATGGAATGAAAAATTTCAAAGATAAAGTAGTATAATGTATTATAATGAAGTACTATAAGCCTGATAATATACTAATTACTATGAAATGTCATTATCCTCTGCTTTTGTGTGGGTGTGTGAACCAAGACTTCCCCAAAAACCTATGATGTGGCATATCTTAATAATATGAATTTGTACATTGTATCAAATCAAAGGAGATTCATATGGATAGCATGTCATGATGGCATCAAGAGATAGCTGAGATTATTCATATGTTTGAGAAGGAGTTGCTGACAAGTTTCATGAACTTGCAAGTTCATCCTCTAATTCACCTGGGAGATGAGGTTGAATTAGTTGGGGTTGTTTGTTATTGTTGGATGTTCTTCTTAGAGAGGTAAATGAAGAAATTGAAAGGTTTTGCTAGAGAAAGAGAAAAACCCAAGGGGTCTATGCAGAGGGGTATATATTGTATGAGTATTTCTATTATGACAATGAGTATATCAAGCAGATTGACAACACACGAGGTGCGGTGATTTGGGAAAATGAAAGGGATGAAGACAAAAGAGAAGAGGAGCTTCTCAAAACGAATGGAAACATGTGCATGATAAAGAGTAAGTGTAGGCATATCATTTTTAAAGTTACTACATAATAAACATTCACACTAATTCACATTAATGCATATTAATAAATATTTTGATCTCATATATATATATATATATATATCTGTGTGTGTGTGTGTGTGTGTGTGTGTGTGTGTGTGTGTGTGTGTGTGTTGGTTTTATTTGATCATCATCTAATTCAGAAATTGAAGCCATCAAAAAATTCATTCTTTACAATATGGAAGTGACACAACCTTGGGTCACATTATACGAATAGAAGAGGAGGAAATGGGATAGTGACAGGAAATAACTCAAATGGTTGATGGTAGAAGTGTGCCTTATCCTAATCATTTAAAAGAAAATATGCCAACGAAATTCCCAAACAGTTGGGTTGCAGATCAAGTAAGAGATAAATATGGTGCATTCGATTGTTACTTGCATGTTGAAGAGGATGCGCTAAACATAGGGATTGAGTTTAGAAACTTGGTAATACTATTCTCTTTCTGTGCACTTTTAACTTCATACTGCACCTTTGAATTGTACCATATATATATATATATTATTATGTTTGGGTTATTAGACACATGACACTGTGATTATTTCACCTTTTTATCAGTGCATTTGTTCCCATCTATGTGGGCATATGGACATCAATGATGTTAATGATGGATGCATGACACAAGACTGTGGAGTGGACGTTGAGTTCGACTAATCTGGTTGAACTATCCACCACGATCAAAACCTAATGTAGGGGACATTAGGTTACCTTGGAAAGATACTAGAGATCATTCAAGTGGACTTCTCTTCATTCCAATATGTTATTTTTAGGTGCAAGTGGTGGGACACCTTTGATTAAAATAATGTAAAGGAAGATCACAATAGTGGGATGATATCTATCAGCTCTAAAAATATGTGGCATGAAGCTAGGGTATGTTATGTTTTCCCAAAATGTTGCAACCATGTGTTTTTTTACCCAGATATGTTGGATAGGGATTTTTGGTTCGTATTAAGACACTACCCTAGATCAAAACATACTTTTTAAAACAACAATGATATCATGTCAAGCAAGGAAGATAATTAGGGTGATGACAATGGAGAGTGATATGTACTTGTGTTATTCCATCATTTATACTATTGTTATATGTTTTTCTTGTCATTATTTCACTAATTATATTTATTTTTTTATTTGTCTTGTTGGCATTTTATAATATAATTGGTAAGATTCATCTTTAGAGAGAGAAATTCCTAATTTCAATTGATACGAGTTGCTATAAATATTAAATTTAAATTGCTTGAAAAACTCATAACTTTAATAATAAATTAAATTCTAGAAAAACATTTTTAAGTTGTAGTAAATCTACAGTAATTGCATTGAGAGGCAATCTACAACTCAGTATGGGAGATACATTGTCACATAATGTTACATTCAAAAATAGTAAAATAATAATTTACATTAACAAACTAAAAACAGTAATAACAAAAGAAGGTAATGTCCACCATAATTATAATACTTCAATTTACACCTTAATCTTATATAAATTTATATAGAGATAAAAAGTAACCGAAAGTAAAAAATAGAATAATTTAGCTTTTGTTATGAGGTAGAAATGTAATGAGTAGAAAAGTATAATTTAATTTTTACTACAACGAAGGAATGTTAATTTTTCACATGACAAGAAATAGTATGATTGATATTACATCATGTGTAATTCATTCTATGTTGCATTTACATGTGATATTTAAAAAATATATATATCTATAACAAAAAATATTTTACATAAGTAAAATATTTCATTGTCCATATTAAATAAAATAATTTTATAGATACTTTATATCGAGAGAAGTTAGAGTAATTAAAATTGAAATTTTTCTTATATTTTCACTTTAGTCAAAAAGATTCAGAGAATTATTATTCCATTAATAGTTGATTTCTAATTCAATGTATGAGGGATATTTGTAAAATTTTCAATGTTTAATATGGATTTGATATGTAATATATTAGAAAATATAAATAATAAAAAGAAATAAATGTATACGTATAGGAAAAATATCATGAGCGCGCATAATTTAACATTTTAATGTGGAGAACATGAATTATAAATAAAATATTTTAATTTCAACTACATATATATTATACCATCATAGCTCCATCCTAACTCGGGATCTACTAAGCACCTAGAGGGATCAAATCTCTTTTCACTCTAAAATATGTTCGCATCTCAAGATCATATTTGATCCTTCTCAATGCTTGATAGATCTAGAGTTAAGATGGATCTAGGTTGCAGGTTATAAAAAAATGTGACTTAAGTTTTTTAAATTTAACAATAGATTGAATTTTATAAACCAATATTGAATTAGTTAAATGTTGTCTTTGAATAATTTATTATTAATAATATTTTATGTTAAAAATTGAATAATTTAACACATTTTCATCTTGTTAATAACTAACTAGATTTAATATCAATGAACTATCTAAGCAATAGAAAAATATTTATCGTAGTTTTACAATAATAGTTCCAATCATACTAGAATTTGTAATTTATAGAAATATCTTTGCATTTTTTTAAAGTTGTTTTGCATGCAATTTCATATATAAAATTTTGATATAAGTTTCACCAATTGATATTATATAATAAATATTATTTCATAAAAATAAGCATCATGATGCTAACCATATAAAATCATAAACATCATCTAAGATATGCAAGCGAATTCACTACCATCATATAATTATGTAACAACCCAAAATAAACATATAATTAAATTTCTAATTAATATCAAATTGAAATCAGAGTAGCACTTACTTGTGTTACTTGTGGTTTTCATCTTCTAATGGCAACAAGGTTTGGGGATGACTCTCCTCCCAACCATAGGCTGAATTGTGCAAGGACTTGCTACAGCTGGCCACCCTTGAGCCCTCAATCAACCTACTACTGCCAGTGACTCCTCTGTCTTAGAACACTATTCTCCCAAGAGAATGAATGACAAGATCTTGGAATGATGGAATGCCTCTCATCTTCCTCACCATCTATTAAATAGAGAAAACACTAGAAGGGGAACCACATGCACACACTCCATGCGTCAACACTTTCTTGTTTTATTCTTTTGTTTTTACTTTTTGATAGTTTTACTGATTTTTACTATTTTTCTTCTTTTATTTCTTTTATTTATATTTATTTAAAGCATGCAATTAATCTATTAATGTATTTATTTTTTATTTATTTATTTTATTATTTATTTATTTTTTATTTATTGTTTGATTTTAATATTATTATTTTTATTTATTTATTATTTATTATTAAGGGACATTACATTTATTTTGTTATTTATTACGTTATGTAATGATCCTGTCACCCTCTACTGAACTAGCATAACTAGCAAGCATCGAAAGCTTCACAACACTTGGGAAATCTTAAGGAATCTCTGTCCTTTTTCCCACTTTCATAATTAGGCATAAGCCTTCCATTTTGGAATCAGGCATAAGCCTCCTCAGTCTGTATCCTATTCCAAGGCTGGCCCCAAGGCTCGCGCTTGACTCAGACCCCATCTGCCCCAAGGCAGGCATTCGGTAGAGTGCTCAATGTCATCAGGCATCTCGCAAGGTTGGCCCACTACCTCCACAACTCACTAAGGCACACAACCACAAGCATCAAAGTCCTTACACCCCCACCAAACTTCAGCATCCCAATATGATACTAGGCACCTAGCCTAAAACATCAAGCACTTGACCTCCTCAAGATGGTCCCATAGCCCTTCAAGAGCTATCCATCAAGAGCTATACAAGACAAAGGAACCACTGGCATATGTAGTCTTGATTGAGTTTGTCCCCAACCCATATGGTTTTACTTATTCTCCTTCATGTGTATGGGCTCACACGAGATCATCAAATAAATCGGCCCTCTCAACCCATACATGCAACCAATGCATTAGCTATACCATCATAGTATCATAGAAAATAATCCACATGCCAAGTCATGCATGTCATCATGAGAACATTCATCATTGTTAATCGTAACATTATGAATAATAATGAACTACATGCTCACACATGTCATAAATTTGTATGCAACTATCACATGCTTCACCTTATGAAATACCCTCATAAGTTATAACGTCAGCATCATAATTCCTATGCCACACTATGCATATCATATCCATCATGAGTATTTAACATTAAATACCTATCATCATGTAGTAAATGAATATGTCAATATACCTTGACATAACATCATAATACTATGCATATCATAAATATCATAAGCATACATCACCACTATTGTAACAACTATACAAATTTGAACCACATGGGTATGATCACCCTCATACCATCATATCATGAAACATCGTCAATATGAGAACCATATCAACACTTATCAAATATAGAATAATACTATATAAGCATTCATTTACTTTACAAATGTTCAACTATGAACTAATATTATTCAACATCCATCTAGGATCTATGTTATCTCATCAAGGTTATTAGTGTTATGATTTCATCAAGATACCAATTCCTTTTTAATAATCATTTCTACTTCTTTAAACTAGGAAGTTGACCATTTACACCATAGGTATAATCATCTAAGTACATTGTTAAATTTAACATTGAGCCTCATCATCTTGAGTCTTAATCTCTTGCTATACAATCATTATTTAAATCTTTTATCTCAAAATTAAAATCCCTTGGTTTTACATCCATTTATCCTTTGGCTTACTAATTCCAATACCACTATATCATGCTTAATTTACTTGCATGAGGATTTGTTGATCCATGTTGACTTATACCTACATCATTTAACAATTATCACTTTCATCCACAAAAATATTTTCTTATCTCGTCAAGTTCCTATCTCAATACCACTTGATTTCTTTATCATAAATTCACCCTTCATCAAGTTGGACAAAGGACTGTTTCTCATTAAATAGTATTATTATTTTAGATTTTGAAACAGTTGGAAATACTACTACCATCATTGTCCATGAAAAATTTAAATGTGAGGTGTTATGTGGAAACAACCTCTTTTAACATTATGGGAAGTCCTACTCATGAAACAATGAGTGCAAATCAGTCAAGTACAACCTCTATTAATTGACTTTCACTTCTTTTGTCACTATGTACACAATCCTTCTCAAGGTATCCTTATAAAATTTCTAGCAACATTCCTTCCTATACTTCACTATTATTTTAAACATCTTCCTCGTTTATCATCTTGGAAATTCTCAACCTCATATCTTCACATTTTTAAATTATGTAGACATTATTATTACCTTCCAACTCATGTTTTCCATGATTTAATACTACAAAATTAGTGATTATTAATAATTTGCATGATCAATCAAACAATTTCAAATTTACCAATGGTCTGATTGCATGCCATGTAGTAGGGCAAAAATTTACAAAACAGTAGAGGGAAATGAATCAAGAATCTTCAAAACTTTGTTGAAAAATTTGGCATGGTTAATACATATCTAGTTAAAAATTCACTGCATAATTATCACAACAATAATCTAAGTATCTTGGCTCTTATTTTATGCTTCTTCAGTGATGAATATTGATATTGAGTGACTGATAATATTATTACAGTGTTTGGCTATCATTGCATGCATATGCGGGTGACTTGATTTCACTGTTAGAAATCTGATATTTTTAGAGGTTGGATATAGGTCTGGTCTTGACATTACATTGATATATTACCTTTGAATTTGGCACTAAGCTGGAATCTAGATCATTAGTACTCCTTATCTTCCAGTCAGTGATCATTTGAGAAGTGAATTGGTGGACTGATTGGATCATCTAGTGACTCACATCACATTACAGTTTTTCTTTAATTAGCTATTGAATTTGGTATCTAACGACTGATATATTCTTGCCAATAAGCTACAACAATTGGATTTCTTGACAGCAAACTAATATTGGTATAACTTAAATTTTGGTGCATTCATTAGTTCCTCATTGGTTTTCTCATGAATCATTATAGATAGCAGATTGATATTTGCATTAGTATTGGAATGAGCCTCCTTTCTTATTTCTTCTTTGGGTTGGATACTGGCCCTTTCCTTTGTGGTTATTTTCTCTCATTAGAATCTCATTGCATGGTAAAACCACTGATAGAAACCTCATTTTCTTGAGTTGTTTATGCTTGCATCCGCTTAACATTTTTTAAACGTTATTTCATAAAATGAAAAGTGCTATAATCAACTACAACAGTTAAAGTGTGACAGTGCTTCACTAATCTAAAAGTTTATTAATCCAAGGTGTTGCTCACATAGCTCTCTCCATTAAGCTCTCTCCATTACAACCATATAACAAAGTGAAATTGTCAGCCCAGGTAGTAACTCCTCAAAGCAAAATTGATTCATATATCATATTCCTTCAGGTTGGTCTTTATTATATACATGCGCAAGAGATTGTTCACTTCATCTCCCAATGACTGTTCATATTACTTATTATTTATTTACATTATATTCACCCAATCCTGATGATTAGGTGTCAACATTCCCCCCCTTAATCTGAAGGGATGTTGGTGAGTCCAAGCATCATTATGAATCGTTCAAGCTTTTCTCTTCTAAGTGCTTTGGTGAAGATGTTAGCAATTTGCTCATTAGTGGAACAATGATGGAGATGGATTGTTTTGGCCTCAACACGATGTCGAATTAGATGATATTTGGTATTGATGTTCTTTGTTCAATCATGGAAATTTGGGTTCTTGGCCAAATTTATTGTAGAGGTATTGTCAATCATGAGTGGAGTTGATTGTACTTGTTTTACCTGCAAATCTTCAAGAATTTTCTTGAGCCATACAATTTCTTTTGTTGCTTCAGCTGCTGCCACATATTCTGCTTCTGTTGTGGAATCTGCTGGAACTGATTGTTTGCATGATCTCCAGGAGACAACTCATGATCCAAGAATCATAGCATATCTTGAAGTAGATACCCTAGTTTCTTTGTCTCCATCGAAATTTGAATCGGAGTATCCAATCAAGTTGAAGTCATCGACCTGTGTATACTTGATTCCAAAGTCTTCAGTTCCCTTCAAGTACCTTTAAACTCTTTTTGCAATAGACCAATGACCCCCACAAGGCTTTTGCATAAACCTGGAGAGGATTCCAACAACAAATGAAATGTTTGGTCTAGTAGTAGTTAGGTAGTTGAGACTTCCTACAAGCTATCTATACTTTGTTGCATCCTCAAATTCTTTTCCTTCAATAGATGTGAGCTTTAAGTTTTGTTCCATTGGAGTAGTAAGAGGATTGCATTCTTTCATTCCAAACCTATTCAACAGATCTCCAATGTATTTCTTTTGAGAAAGAAATATGGGCTTTAGATGTTGGGTTACTTCAATACCAAGATAGTAATGAACATAGACCAAATCAGTCATTTCAAAACTTTTCCCCAATTCCTTCTTTATGGATGCAAAGTGGCTTTCATTTTTCCCTGTCATCAAAAGATCATCTACACATACCACAAGATATACAACTATTTTGGCAACTTTCTTGACAAATAAAATTGCATCATCAAGATCATAATGTTTGAAATTGAGTTTCATAAGATGCTCAGTTAGTTTTTCATACTAGGCGCGTTGTGCTTGTTTGAGGCCATACAAGGACTTCACAAGTTTGCATACTTTATGTTCATGTCCTTTTACAGAAAATCCTTCAGGCTGGAACATAAAAACATTCTCTTCTAGATCTCCATTCAAGAAAGAAATTTTTACATCCATTTGATGGTTTTTCCAACCGTTTTGAGTTGCTAGGGCAAAGAGTGTCAGCATGGTAGCCCATTTTTCTATGGGGGAAAAAGTCTCCTCATAATTGACCCCTTCCTTCTGTGCAAAATCTTTTTCCACAAGCCTAGATTTGTGCTTGTCAAGTGAGCCATTAGCTTTATACTTGTTCTTGTAGACCCACTTGTAGCCAATTGGTTTGGTTCCTAATGGAGGATCAACCAACTTCCAAGTTCCATTTTTTATGAGGGCATCTTACTCCTTTTGCATCACTTATTTCCATTCATCATGAGAAGCAGCTTCTTTGAAGGAATTTGGTTCAAAATCTGTAGACAAGTTCAATCCACAATCATAAGAAACATCATATCAACAAGTGAATTAGAGTCATCTACATCACCTCCATTTTGCCGATTTGAATTTCTAGTTCCTGTCTTTCCAACCTCATTAGGATGAACACTTTCAAGTGTCTTTGTTAGCCACTTTGGGGGACCTTTCTCAAATGGTCTAGGCTGCTCCACTGATTGAGTTGGGAGTGAATCAAGGTTGAGTCTCCCAATTCTATCAATCACATCACTTAAAGCATCATCCATTGTTGGAGTTTCATGCAGGGGAGAGTGTTCTTCAGATGAAGATTCGACATGTTGATATATTATAGGAATCCCCCCTTCAAGATGTGGAATCTGATTATCAAATTCTTGAAATGATTTTGCTTTTGCGAATATATCCAAGCAACCAAGTTGCCGCTCAACAAAATTGTTAGTTTTGGATGATTCAAGAAAAATTACATCTCTAGATACAAAAAACTTTTTATTCACTTCATCATAGAGACGATATGCTTTGGAGGTGTTTGAATACTGCAGGAAGATACATTTATGACTTCTAGCACCAATTTTGTTTCTATGTACCTTCGGTATCAAAGCATAACAGGTGGAACCAAAGACCCTAAGATGCTTTACCGAAGGAACATGTCCATACCACATTTCATATGGAGTCTTGTTTCTAATAGCATTAGATGGAAATCTATTCTTTATATATGCAGCACATAGAATAGCATTAGCCCAAAACATTATCTTTGCATTTTTGAAGAAGAGAATTGATCGTACCATATTTAAGATTTTCCTATTCATTCTTTCAGCTACACCATTCTGTTGGGGATTATAAGGCACAATTGTTTGATGTTTGATCCCATGTTGGTGAAGATAGTTTTCAAATTCATTTGATGTGTATTATTTTCCATTATCAATGCGAATAGACCAAATATGAGATTGTGCATCATTTTCAATCCATTTATGAAAGTTCTTGAATGTTTGAAAAGCATCAGATTTGTTCTTCAATAAATAAACCCAACACATTCGAGTGTAGTCATCAATAAATGTCATCATATATTTGTGTCCATTTGTAGAAGGAATAGGCATTGGACCACATATATTTGAATGAATGAGTTCAATTTTTCTATGTACTCTTGAATGTGAATCATGAAAAGACTATTTTCTATGCTTTCCTAGAATGCAAACATCACATTGCTTAAGTTTTCTAGGAATTGTAGGCAAACCGACAACACCATTTTTCTTCAACAAGTGGAGGCTGTCATAGTTCAAATGTCAAAATCTAGCATGCCATAATAAACTTGATGGAAGTGTACCTTATTCATAATGAGAATTGTATGAGAAATGTTGTGCACGAGCAGAGGTTCCTTGCAGCATGAGAAGCCTTTCTTCTTCTATTCTGCTCATGACAAGTGAGTGGTCAGATGCTTTTATTACCTCAAGCTTTGCATCAAACATATGAATGGAGTGACCTTGCTGACAAATGTGGACCAGGGACAACAAGTTTCTCTTGAGATGTGGGAGATATAAAACATGATGCAAAATAAAGTCTGGAAGACCAGGCAGTTTAAGCCTGATTATGCCAAGCCCTGATGGCTTGATTTTTGATTGGTCTGCAAAGTATACTGCTCCATCAACATTGTCAATAAATTATTCAAAAAAATCTTTTCTATGAGTCTTGTGGCAGGTTGCTCCTGAATCAAGCAACCAATCATTTTTCCAAGAAGCAAATGAAGCATTAAATAAATCTTCATTTACTCCAATATTACATTGTGCCACAACATAGTGAGCGAATTCAAGTGCTTTAACTTTTTCTGTATCATCAGTTTTACCTTTCTGTTGGTTTCTTTGCTGCTCAATTTTGTCCCATGGTAACTTGCATGTAGAGGCATCATGTGATCCATTTCTCTTGTAGCATATGCAGTTCAAATCTACCTTTTCTCCTTGAGAGTGTGTGCTCCCCTGCCTCTGAAATATCTTCCTCTTCCTCTTCGACCACCTCTTCCTCTGGAAGAATCTTGAACAAGATTCTTTTCTTTATGAGCAAGGCACACAGCCTCTTCAAAAGATTTAGGAGCTATCTTCTTTCCAAAAGCTTTCTCTCTTTCAACAAACTTTTTCACAAGAGAGTCAAAGGTGATATCTTCGAGATTTCCATTTGCTTCCAATGACTCAAGATAATTAGAGTAAGTATGATAAAGTGCCTTGAGAAAAGCAATAAGAAGAATATCCATTTCAACCTTAGTGTATTTGATATCATGCATTATAGACTTTACTTCAGATGTAAGAGCAAGAAGATCATTATTTTGCAGTTCAAGAGTGAAGAGTTTAATCATGAGTTGAACAACTTCAAGTGCAAAATGTGAGTCATAGAGTTCTTTCAGCTTTTGTAAGGCTTCAAAAGTAGTTGAAAATGGTGAAATATGGTGACTCGCCTCTTCATTTATAGATGTTGCGACTAATTCATAAGCTTTGTTTTTCTTTCTTTCCCAAATGACGAGCTCTTTGTCTTCGTCTCCAACACACACTCCTTTCCACAACTCACTGAAAATGAGCATGTGTTTTATCATCCAGGACCTCTCAGGATAGTTCTCTTTGCCAGTGATAACTATTCCCACTATGGCTATGATTTAATGCATACTGTAACAAAAAAATTTCTGCTGCAAAACTTTTACTCTTAATGGGAACGAATATAGTTCTGATATAATTGGACAGCAAACTCAAATTGACAACAAATGTCAATACCCAAGACATATATATTGGCCTTTTTTTTGGTAATACACACTATTCAAAATATATATCAGTTTCTTTTACATTGATCACCCAATGGAGCCCTTCAAAAAAATTTAACACACAGTAGCGACTTTAAAACATGCATAACATCAGGGCTCAACTCACATACGCATCTTAGGATCACGTACCAAAACATTTCAGGATACCATGTATAGGCAGCGTACCAAAAAAGTTCAAGATACCATGTATAGGCAGCATACCAAAACAATTCAAGGTACCATGTAGAGGCAGCGTACCAAAACAGTTCAAGATACCATATATAGGCAGCATACCAAAACAGTTCAAGATGCCATGTATAGGCAGCATATGGCATTTAACTTCAACACTTGCACTTCATAAACTAGTGCAATGCTCTCCCTCATAATGTCATTCAGTGCTTCCACCACTTATTACTTTAGAATTGAATCTTTGTAAAAATACAATAACTCTGAATATCGAAATCAACTATTACTTTCAACAATCAATCCACATTGACATTGATTTTGTTAGCTTTACGGTCTATTCTCTCAGTAAACCAATCGCAGATGTCTTCGAGAACAATGGAAATGTTCTCATCGGGCTCCCCAAATAGAAGCAAATGAAACATACCCTCATAGATCTTCAGAGGCTTTTATTCACACACTAGGAGTGTTTCATGCAGTAAACTTTTGTCATGGAGACAATTCATGCACTCAATGCAGTAGCAGTAATGCTCTCAATGCAGCAGCGTGGAATGAGAAATGGTTCAGCACTCCATCCTACCACACAGCAGAGGTGGCCTTCATTCCACTCAGAATACAATTATGCAGTGGGAACAAAACAATTATGCAACAATATAATTATGCAGTGGGCGCAAAATGGGTCAGAATCACTTATGGAAGACAGAGCACGCAAGGGTAGTGGATAGAGAGCACAGTAGGCAGAAGGGAGTTACAAATATTTTTGGGAGCTAGCTTTGATACCATGTCAGGCCAGGCAGTAACTCCTCAAAGAAAAATTGATTCATATATCATATTCCTTCAGGTTGGTATTTATTATATACATGAGGGAAAGACTATTCACTTCATCTCTCGACAACTATTCATATTACTTATTATTTATTTAAATTATATTCACCCAATCCTGATGATTAGGTGTCAACAAAAATTCTAAATGAGTCACATGATTAAAGGTATATAGTTTTGTTATGACTCATTGCTTCATTGAAAAAGCTTTTTTTGTTATCTTGTAATCTTGTAATATTGGATGGTGATAATATACCCATAATTGACGATGTATAATTCTCTGAAAGATGAGTATATTTTCTGTCTATCAACTTTTTTTCACATGAATTTTGCCTTGAGAATCCTATGATACCATGCTATGATGTTCAATGATGGTCATTTCCGAACATTGTAAACAACTGAACTTCACATCCTAAACATTCATTTTTTGTGATTAAACAATACGCCAACTGACATGATTCGATCCACATTGGATGCCATTTTCTTTAAAATTTTTGAGCACTATTGATATGGTATACTGGCATGTTTTTGTGGAGGAAAAAATCTTTAATTCTGGTGTAACTACTCACCACCGGTTCATTTCACAACACAATTTACATAGCACTTGAAGTATTTGGATAATTGATGTTCAAATATGTCACCAATTAAAGTGCTCTAAAATAGTTCCAATTTACAATGGATAAATTCTGATATCTTATTACCGTTAGATGACCGTTGTTCACTTGCATCTGTTCATTATTTTATGGTTCCAATCTGATCTAAAAACAGAGAGATAACATTCCTTTAATGCTGATCATATTATTCACTAATTATTTGGGTTGGATTACTGTTCTCATTGTTCTTTAGGGATAGCAGTTTGCTTGGAATTTCTCTGGTCTATTATTGCAAGAACACAACTATCTAAATATGCTCTTCTAACGATGACAACAAATCCTTGATGATTAAGATGTGACAAACTAAGTTGGAGTGCTTAATTAGCTAAGACATATATTTTTTTATAGAGCACCTAAATCATGTTTTACTATTTAAAATTTATGATACATCTAAATCAAACACTATGATTTCAGTTTAGTTTAATTAACTGTTACGATGTGAGTATAATGTTACATTAGGTTCCGTGATTCAAGGTTAATTACACATATTAGATAAATTTGTCTAAGGAGAAGTGGAAAGGAAAAAACTTGCAAATTTTCTAAGGATAATAACTAATGTTAGATCATGTGATTTGGCCAACTTGGTGCTAGATAGATACTTATGGTGGTTGAGAAGAAGTTTCACAACAAGGGTAAGAAATTAGTAAGAAGAGGCAACCTATTTTAGAACATAATGGAAGAATTTGGTATAATCATAACTTGGTACTCTAAAGGTATCACTTTAAGGTCTATCTAAGGATAATGCACATAAACAAGAAAATATTGGCAATCAACTAATGAAGTTGAAAAATCATGGTAATAATGAAGTTCATTTTAAGGAACCTGTAAGATATGATAAAATAGAATGATTGGAGAAGATAAGCTGTGTGCATAACAACATCTATAACAATGGGAGAGCCACATTGTAAAGTTTTCTATAGGTGACTAACTATATGACTGAATTATGGATAACAAGATGAAGGATCAGGCAATTTTATTATGAATAAAACTTAGAGAATTGTCTCAACATAAAATTCAAGTGAGTAAAGCTTAAAAATATTAGTGACATTTTTGTTTTAAGAAGGTACTTGAATTCTGAAAGGAAATTTATTCACCATGCCTTTTGAAATTATATGTCACACCAATATTAAGTCTATAGATTCATGACCTTATGTGCTAGGATAAATTGAAATTCTATGCTATAGAGTGAAATATTTTGAGTATTTGTTGAAGTAATCATAACTTATGATAGAAGGAAGATGTTATAGAAATTAAATGGACTGCCTTTAACAAAGTAAATCATTAACAAATTTGTGTATCTTGATATTCTTATGGCCATTAAATGATTACTCCAAGGGCTATACGAAATCAAACAATCAAAGAATATTCCAACAGAAACACACCATAACAAGAATAGACACCACCACCCGACCCAAAACTGGATCGAATGACTGGGAAGGTTATCCCTTCCCAAAACAAAAAATAAATCATTTTGTTAATAATATGGCCTACCTGCAAGCGCACATGCGAAGGCAAAACCATATCAACCCTTATCAAATCTTTAATAACTATCAGGTTTACATTAATTACAACATAAAGAGCTAAACAAAACCAGGAAACTGTGAACAAACCTATTGTGTATAATAAATTTTAGCTATAATGATTCTAGTGCCTTGAATTCTTGATGAGAGAAGGAGCTTCTTTTGGTGCTTGGACTTTGAACAAATATGTGCTTCATTTGAGGTAACCTTGTGGATCATATTTATCTCTAAATGGCTGTAAACTGGATTTCCATGAAAAAATACTTCGTTCGTGTATTCTTACAAATAATTTGTAAGAAATATCAATAGTATCACATTTAGCATACATGTCTACAAGGGTTATGTCCATAATAACATCGGATTCAAATCCCCTTGTGATGATATCTTGGTGATTTTTTTTACCTGCTTGTAGATCTGGTAGCCTAAGGCATGCACGGATGTACATAAATCAAGCGAGGTTCTCCCATGGATTATCCTTTCATAAATAATTGGAAAAAGTCTTTGAAATTGTTATTCAAGCATCTCATGTTAATTGAGAAGCCTGAGAACTTTTGGAAAATTTCAAGGCTGACTCGCAAGAATACATCCCTTGAAAATACAATCATGGTTTAAGTTTCATACATGACCCTACATTTTAAACAAACTTTCTCTAACAAAAATTATAATTTTCAAACCTTTTCCTTAATTATGAGATCATGCATTAAAATATGCAACTAACCCCGTAGCTCATACATCAAATCATATTGTCCTCTATTTTTCTTTTGTATGTAGCAAAGAATTAACACAGCCTCACATAAAGTACTAAGTATATCCATTTATTAATTATGTAAATTTTAGTATATTGTCCGTACAAGATTGAACTCTCATCAAATTTGTCAATTATCATAATTACAGTTACCATCTGTTATACACATTTGTCATCACATCCAATTTTACAAATTTTATACATTCATACGAGCCGCCTTTAATTCAAAGGTGATCTTTACCTGAAAATTATTCATAACTTTATCTCACTTCAAAATTTTATAACAAATCATGCCTAATTGATGAAGTAAACAAATTAAAATAAATTAAACTTTATATTAAAATGTTGATTCCAGAAGGAAAAACAACCCCAAATAGATGTTACTCACTAGGTATTCCAGAAATCATCAATGTAAGGTACTATCTTGATAATCAGGCAAAAGGAGCTTTTGAAAAAGAAAAAAAAAATATAGTTTAAGATAAGATACAAAGTATTTTTTGAGAAAATAGATAAGCTCATGGAACATTTCAAAATCTGACGGTTAGGCCTAATAAAATGAGAAACAATGACAAGAATAAATAAAATATACTTAGCATCCTCGACCTGCTTCCAAGGGTTTCCTTTGATGAAATGAATAACTCTTTGGAAGATGATATTATGAGAGAGCTCCTCTCTACACTTGTTAAAATGCTCTAGTTCAAACGGGTCTTCACATTAGAATTTTAGTTAGTTCTATAACCTCTTAAAGGACAATATCCTAAAAGCCGCCCAGGAATTCAAACAATCTCGGTGATCTGAACTCCTTTTCTTAACCATTATATTCCAAAAAATAACAAAATATTGTCTATTTTAAATGAATTGGTTTTGAAAGAACATTTTTATTTCTTTTTGTATATAAAAAAAATCAGCTATACAAAGGGCCTTTATCGACCTTGATCAAGCCCACAAATTCAGGTTTTCCTTTCTGTTATGCTAACCAAACCCAAAAGGATTTTCTTGGTCCCGCAGGTATATATAGATGTAAATTCATTTTCAGTGATTTGATTGGCTTCCTCAACCACTAAAGGCTATTTGAATGGGAAATATGGACTCCCCAATTCTGTTTCACAACTTTGCTCAACACAAGTTCAAGTCTATTGGAAAGACCAAGACAATAATGAAGAAATCGCTATAGCAAGAAGGATCTTTGATGTTGAGTACTCGATATGATGGAATTGGGGTCAACAAAATAATGTATGCCCATAACTTACTAAATATGTATATGATAAGATTTTCCATGGAAAATTACTCATAGGAATGAATTTAAAAATGAACACCATCAAAATATAACTATGCAGCTTGTATGCACTGAATAATAAAAAAAGATTTATGTGTATAGTGAGGGTTTGTAGAACATGCGGCCTCCTGAAAGTAATGATCTTGTAACTTTGAAAACAATTCAAGTTAAATAATCCAACAAAACAAAATAATTTTTTTTTTTTAAAGATGCCCATAGGTCCTAAGGGTTGAGCCCAAGCTCTGATACCATATGTAACGACCCAAAATAAACATATAATTAATTTTATAATTAATATCAAATTCAAATTAGAGTAGCACTTACCTGTGTTACCTATGGTTGTCATCTACTAACAGAAACAAGGTTTTGGGGATGACTCTCCTCCCAACCATAGGCTCAATTGCATAAGGACTTGCTACAACTGGCCACCCTCGAGCCCTCAATCAACGTACTACTACCAGTGACTCCTATGTCTTAGAACACTCTTCTCCCAAGAGAATGAATGACGATCTTGGAATGATGGAATGCCTCTCATCTTCCTCACCATCTATTAAGTAGAGCAAACATTAGAAGGGGAACCACATGCACACACTCCATGTGTCAACATGCAACTTACTACTTTCTTGTTTTATTCTTTTGTTTTTACTTTTTGATAGTTTTACTATTTTACTATTTTTCTTGTTTTATTTCTTTTATTTATATTTATTAAAGCATGTAATTAATTTATTTTTGTTTATTTATTATTATTTATTATTTATTATTTATTATTAAGGGACGTTACAAATTATATACACCTCTAACACATATGAACATCACTAGCCGACACACAAATCTAATAATCTAATAGGGCATCATCATCATGATCACATCTAACAAAACAAAAAAATTGTAATCTAGTATCATCGCCGCACATATCCTCAAATTAATATAAATCTCATGTCAAATAGCTATTGTCACATACACATCTATCTACAAGCACATTAAGTGAACACATATAACATGACCTAACAATATACACATCAACAACAACATATAAATTAAGTACATAAACATGAATACAAAAAATGCACTATATATAATACACACACACACACACACACACACACACACACACACACAGAGAGAGAGAGAGAGATTGATATACAAACAATTCAAATAACCACATCATGTCAAATAAGTGGGATCAGATATCTGATGAAACAGATGTAGTGCCAAGTTAGTCTGCGGTAGAAGATGATGGATGGTCAACTACTACATGATCAAAATCTATTGAACTCGGCTGAGGTGGAGGCAGAGGTGGATGGTTTTCATGAGTAGAAGGTGATGGATGGTCAACTATGTTTGTGCCCCGAATTCGCTTTGGAAAAAATTGAGTTGGAGGAGGAGGTGCTTGGTATGCTATGTCAGGAGAAACATAAGGCACATCCTCTAGCTCTGACATCTCGTCATCAGGTGACTAAGGAATTAACTTCCAAATACATCACTGATACCTTGACGATCACGATCCAATGGGGTGGTAATACTAGAAGAATCATGATCACCACCCTCCATATCATGATCATGATCATCACCACCCTAATATAATGTATCTCCCATTGCATGATGATGGCCTATATCTCTCATCGTTTTCAGTACCCTACTAGCTCTGATGATATGCTACATAATAGATACCATCTCCTGTAGAGAATCCCTAAAAAGACCCACGAAACTAGGATCCATGGTCATATCTTGAGCCCTCACAGAGAAAACTCCCACATCAAACAAAAATCTAGCCAATTTGTCATAGTAGTCCATTCGAACTTGAACAAGCCCTATGGCCTTGGATGCCCATGCCCCCCTAAGGATGTTACTCACCATCTTGGGCCTCACCCATCTCCTCATCTCCTCTAACATCTGGCAGAGGAGGAGGCATGTCCCCATCGAATGTGTCGATGTCTACAAAATACATATTATAAAATAATAATTAGACAATTTTATTAAATAGTTTAATAAAACAAGTTAAAGAATGTGCTAGAACAAAATTTATTCTAATTCATTAAAACAAGAAAATAAAACTAGATTAATTTAAAGAAACCGGTTATATTAGCTTTATCATCTAGGGGCTCAACCTCTGTGAAGAAGATGTTGGGACAACCTCTCCAATCAATCCCCATGTACGGAAACACCAACATGACAAACACGTTATCATCCTCACTACCCAATAGCACAAGTTCCTTGGGAGATATCTTGGATGAAAATATAAACAATCCTCTCTTGGGCATCATCTTCCCCCACATGCACATCCAGAACTCAGTAATCGACCTACTAGGGTGATGGTCAAATGTAGGACTTATCTCTAGAAACTTCTCAAAAAAAAAAAAAAAACAACTCGAAAGTGAAAGGAAAGGTCTCCCTCCCATGTCTCAATGCATGACATCTATCTAAAACCATGAAAAATTGCATAAAAAAAATGGAAAACCATATGATGCAATGTGGCATCTGAATCAAAGAATCAATATAATACAAAAGAGGGAAAATAATACGTTTCCCATCACTACTAGAGTATGCAATGCTAGTGATTATGAATGAGAGGAATCTAACCTCATATGCAACAAAAGAAAAAATATTTCACTGTCCACCACGAACCTAGAAATATGATGGATAGAAAGCATGAGGCCCCACATATCTTTGAGCATATGCAAGCTAACACTCAACTGAAACACCATGGGGGACATAAGGGAATTGGGGAAAATCCCCCCCCCTCTCATGCATAGGCTAGTAATAAAATATATTTCGTCCTCAGCGGGTCTATATCATTTCATACAACTGACACAAAAATCCTACTCATGGGCCTTCCATTGGTGGATCAAATGCACCAGTAAAACAAAGTGTGCCTTCAAGGATGTAGTCTCCTCATAGTACCTGATGAGGCCTACATTCCTCAAGAGCGCTTGGGTTCCTATCATCATAGGGCGAGGGTATAAATCCCTCTTCCTCTCTCTGGCCTACCATGTTCACACCATATTGTATGTGTTCGCTTGTTACTCCTGCTACTGCTACTGCTACCTCTACTGACGTCTCTTCTACATGGTTGACATATAAAATACATTATCCTCATACATAAAATACATTTTTTTTGTTAAATGAAACATTTATTTATAAATATGGATAGATAAATTTGAATTAAAAAAAAAATCACTGGTGCACATAAAACACATTCATCCACTAGCGCCAATGTGCTTTAAACTATAATCACACTGCTATGGGTGTGCATAAGTAGGACACACCATTATTGGTTCACAAATTTAACTTTATATAGTAGTGTGGCAAACTTGTGCACTTGTGCGCATGCATAACCTTTTCACACAGGTACAAAACATTTGGGTTATCGAATGTGTCGAGCTACAACTATGTTTTTAAATATTATTTTTGTAATGCATTTGGTAAATATAAATGTACCGGGTGTGACACATCAGTGTAAATTTTATCATATCATTCCTGGTGCATTTTCAATTACAAAATGTAACACAAAAACTGCAATGCATTATGTTTACACACCAACATGTGGTCCACCCTATAAATTTACAAGGTGCACCATTCCTGATGTGGGCCAAACATATCAAGCACACCGTGTAGTGATTTTTTTTTTAAATAGTGGAAAAAATAACTTAATTTACAATTATAATCCACTAAAAAATTAAATTGCAAAGAAATATAAACATTACCTAGAGATTTGATCATTTGGGAGGCATTGTGGACATGTAATGGAGAAAAATAAATTTTAACACCGTTTGAAAAAATTGGAAACTCAAATAGTGAGCACAATATGGAAAGATGGTTAGAAAGAGAAGCACCAAAATTAGGGTGCTTGCATGTGGTGAGAGTGGCACTAATGCTTCAGAGGTATCCCACACTGTAGATGGTAAAAATGAAAATTTTGGCCGAGAGGGTTTTTTATTTAACCCTCCTTCGGTTCATTTAGCTAA
This sequence comes from Pinus taeda, assembly GCA_000404065.3. NCBI lineage: Eukaryota > Viridiplantae > Streptophyta > Pinopsida > Pinales > Pinaceae > Pinus > Pinus taeda. Next base: position 18,019 of record APFE031490893.1, on the reverse strand, counting down.
CCAAATTGGGGTGGAATACATCCAAAAGAACCATGTTTTTTCTAATTAAAAAATATCGTAGTGTATTTCAAGAGACGCCTCGATATGTTTCTATATATGTGCCACACCGATGATGTGGTTTTACTATAGCACCTTTCTATTTTTAGAAATTAAAAAATGTCTAGTGGTGCTCTTTAGAAGAAGCCTCAGGGTGTTTTAGTACATTTACCACACCAGAGCGTAACTGGAAAATAACAATGCATTTTTCTGAAATTTAAAACTACAATAGTGCTCCTTATTGGTATGTACCAGATTGTTTTTCTACATGAAGGCAACTAGAGCTATATATTGTTAAAGCATCAGTGCATTGTGTTATTTAACTCAACGTGTTTTTTTTATTTTATAAAAAAAAAAAAATCCATGGTGCAACATGTTATATGAAGCACTGGTTCTTGTATATTTAGTAAATAATTGGTGCATTTGTAGACTTTATATGGACTATCCAGAAAACATCCGCTAAAACATCTACCCACCCACCTCCACTACAAATGGATTTTTGGACTATTGTTATAGGGGTTTCCACAAAAACCACTGCTAGAAGGTCTTTTTCTTGTAGTGAACCAAGGTGAATGACCATAATAGTGAAAAATTTCACAATATTCATTGGAGGACGTACCTTGTTAGTTTGGAAAGGCATGATATTGAGTGTGTCCTTGAAGAGGAACAATAGAATATACTTCCACAACTCCTCTTGAAGGCCCTGTCTCTGGGGAGGGGGTCCTAACAAAACATTAGAGGGTCTCATACCCCACAAACTTGGACAATCTATAACATGATGACATTCGGTATAGCAACCTATACACCAAACTCATGAGCATCCAAGTTTCCCAACATTCATATCCTTCAAACTCTTCGTTAAAAAACCAACTTGGTTCTACAAATCAAGCCAATGTAGGATCATTGGAAGTGGAGCTTGAATTAAAGTGGCCAAGATATCCTACCATAGCCTCAATTTTCATTGCTTTCTCTAGGGATTTTTCTATGGAGTTGACATTTTAGTGTGTCAAAGGTATTCTTGTTAATGGTAATAGAAGCTAAATAAGCCATTCTTTCTGATGATATGGATGGATAAGATGGGTTAATTTCCCCATAGCATCCTTAAACCTCTGCATGCACTCCAATGCAAATTATCCTTCCTTTTGCTTGCTATACCATAACTCAGTCAAACCTTGCTTCTCATATTGAGGTAATTTAAATTCCTTAATAAACTACTCTTTTAGTATATCCAAAGTTAAATTCTAAATGGTTGGCGTAAACTTGATGTACCATTTAAAATATCTCCCCCTTAATGTAGTTTGAAACTCAACTAAATTGGTTGCATCCAAATTTTCTCTAGACCTCTATATGACCTCACATAAATGCCAATGTTTCTCAACATTCTCATCCCCTCGGCCCCAAATATAGGGGTATTGGGTGACAGATCCAACTAATTCCCAACCATTGGAATAGAACTAGGAAAAGGTAGAACAAACCCTTTTGAACCAGGCTAAGAAATACTCTCCAAATTCTACTGACTACTAGAATAATTAACAACTATATCTACTTTGTGAAATTTCAAAGTTTTAACAAGCTTGGAAATAAACCTTACCATATTTTTATAAACCACAATGGGAAGGGATGGAGGAGAACCAACCATGTTGCTATCTTGCGAAATGTTGACTTTAATGGAATGATTATATTCTTGAAATACTTTTCACATAAAAAAATGCATGTCTTTATATAAATGGGTACTAGGTTCAATCACCATGATCTTTGGGTCTAGTTTCTAGGCTTCACCTAATTCCTAGTGGACATCATGGCCTCCACCCTTCTCTTGTAACTTTCCTTTTGCAACTTCCTATTATTTGTTGGAATCTTATCTCCTCTCAATCCCTCCTTCTACCACTTCGGGCTTCCCAACACTTCCTCAATATGCTTCAACTCCTCTAATTTCCTTCAATTCTCCCTCATCGTTCTCTCCTCCATTCCTCAAATATATGAGCCCTGCTCACTTACTTGAAATCTCTTACAGTCCATATTTCTTTCCCTTCCATTGCAACTCTTTCCTATATTTTGCAATAGGTCATCATCTCCCCCAAGATGTTGCTCCCATCACTAAGGTTTGAATATGCCATATTAGTTTAAGGTAAGGGTAACAATATTTCTTCCACTAATAAGATATTGATCCATAAAGGGATTTCCTTCAATAATTGTCCTCTGATCTCAAATATGAAAAATGCTTCTGCTTTTGAAAATGACTGATAGTTTTCTGCAACAAATTTCATAATATATCCCTCTAAGGTAGCTTTTACCCATAAATCAATAGCTCTAGTAAGCACTTGGTAGAGGCAATGTAATTTACCCAGTGTGAAGGGGTTTAATTTTGATAGATTTGACCATAAATTTGATCTCTTAAAGAATAACATATCCATCGTAACCATTGATATAAATTTTCAGGGAATTCAACCCAAAGCATCTCATACTAATCACTAGTAGGCTTAGAGAAAAATATCTCTTCGCGGAGCTAATAATGGTTCTTTTATCGTAGCTCTACTTATTAAAGGATAAAGGCATCACAATTCTCCTCCCACCAAATCTAAATACTACTCTTCAATATCCTACTCACCGTCATTAGAAAAACACGGTCAAATTTATGTGTCTTGGCAACTAAACCATTCATTGGAAAAAAATATTGCAGATACTAAGGTTCTGCTTTACAGGCCAACAAAAGGGTTTTATTGTAGTCTAGCCTCCGTTTGAATTTTCAATCCTCCAAGGGAAGAAGGTATCGCTTGAAGCACTACCATGAAATAAGTGTATTGATTGGGCTTTCTTAATGAAGAGCAATTTCACTTACCATTTATATAAGTGAACAACCATTAAAAGATATCAATTCAGTATACATGCACATAATTAAAACTTAAAATAAATCTTTTAAACAACAAATAGATCAAACACATTACGTCAAAGATACCCCTACAAACAGTCTACTTTTAATATCATGCCACCCAGAGATTGTAATCGTAGATCTACAAGAGTACAACTATATTTTATACATTAGTCTGCTAGAGCTTCAATTACAAATACAAGAGTATATTATCAAAATATGATTATGAATTCCAACAACATGTTATCCTCTTTCTTCATCCTATTTCCTCCATATTTGTATTTTGTGGCTCCTTTTATAGATTTGTCTTATTGATAGCATCAATCAACCTGCTCCTTTGATATTTTAAACTTTAACTCATGAGTCTTGATGAGATTAATCTAAGTCCCATGACATTATCAAAACTAACTCCATGCCTTGATGAAATAAATTTAATCATTTGACGTTGTCAACATGTTGATGGTGTTGGATCCACCAGCATTCAGGGGATCTCCCATCAGGTGTGATGGCCTGGTTTCCATATAATTATATATTTTCCTTGTCTCTAATTTTCAGCACATGAGAGTGTTTCACTGGTAACTTTGAAAATAAATGTGAGTGTCCCTTGTAATTTTTCAACGTAATTGTGTCTAGGTTCTCTTACTATAAAAAGAGGGGAGAAAAGTGAGACTCTAAGTGAGAGGTAATAGTACCACCTAGGAAGAGACATATGTGAACTAGGAAGGTTTGTGCAACATCTAGTGGAATTGTCCACAATAGATGTGGTAGTCGTTAAAACCAAAAGAATAGCGGAATGTCCATCTACATCCATTAGAATAGTCAACAACATATGCGACAGTAATTATAACCAATGAGAAGGGAAATATCTATCTACTATCCTTCAGAGTAGTCCACAAGGATGAGACAAAAATGATGACCATAAAAACACATTCCCAACAAGGTAAGCACTAAAACAACTGAAATAGTTCAACTATCTTAGTACATGTGAAAAAAACATGAAATATAAATGCTCGCAAAATAGTCTTACGAACGTCCATAAGTCATGCATGGAAAAGTGATGGCCTGAGAAGGCTTCTCTATTAAGAAAAAATTTCAAGACACATATTTACATTATTTTTACAGGCAAATTTAGTGTCCTTTCGAATGACTAACCCCTAGACCTAGTAGCAAGTCTAGAACAATAGTTAAAGTAATTCTATTGACTTTCCTATAGCTAACAGATAAAAGAAATAGGAGCAAAATTCCCAACCTGGATCTCTCACTCGATCCTTCTTCCCTTTGATTGCTTTTGTCACTCCCTTCTGTACTTAACTTGCTTGAAAGGTACTTGCACACAAGCTGAGACAGAAACCATCAAAACATACATATCGATCTATTAACTAAACACATTATACAATCAGAAATACAATGTACATTACATTACACATGAATGGAAAAAGAAAAGAACTCTTTATTGATAGAAAGGAGGATTACAACCCATTTAGATGCATGTTCGATTTAGCGTCATCCTCCCAGCTGCAAACCCTTCTCTCCTCATGGAAACAACAATTTGACATGATAACATTACTCTCTCTACTAATCTTATCCAAACATCATTTCCTTAACTCAAGAAGTTCAAACCTTAGACCAACCTTGAATGCCTAGTCCTTTTATAGCTGAAAAGAGGAGGTTTGGCCATTAATGTCCCTCATGAATGATTTGCCATATTTGGGAAGTGGTTCCATGGTGGAAGGGATAATGGATTAAGGTTCATTAATCCCCTTCCTCATCCAAAAGCAAGCCCAATCCATCTAGAAACATCTAGAAGAACCCATTGGATGAGGAATCTAATGGACTCATTAGAAAAATTCATTGGGTCTCGCCCATTGCAGGTGATACAAAGGCCAAGTGCTATGCATAGCACCCTGACTGTGTAGTGGTTTCCATTCATTGCATCCCAATAGAAGGGCACTTGTGATGGTCTTCTTAGGGAAATTTTTTGGATGAATGGTGTCATGAAACTCTTGGGAAGCAAGCATGATATAGGTTAACTTCATTAGGGAATGAAAACAACTGAATTAGGGGTTGATGGACCCTAATAATACAGATCTAGAAGTTCAGGTTGATGTGCCCAAATTTTCCTGTAACAGATGTCCCCTAAAGCATGAAGTCAAAATAACCATGTCGAGTGAGGTACGTTACCATTTGGAGAGAAGGTTTCTAACCAAAAGGTGACCTGCATCAGTTACAATACAAATATCATGATACTTTGATTTTTTCTCATAATTAGTTGAGGGAAGGCATACCCATGCTTAGCTTTATAAACTTTCATTACATGTACAAATATAGTCGTCTATAGATATAGACCCATGAATGGATGACCATGAATGTAAGGCCTTTGTACATCTGATATAATACTCCTGAATATATCACAGCCTGAATGGATGAAACTAGTTCCAGGGTCTTTAATCTTGTCCAATATTTCACTCAAGTACAAGTCTAACCATGTGAATGGATGATTCAAAGTCGAACATGGAGAGACATAATATAATTACCAACCAATGATGTAAACCGTTAATAGATGCGAGAGGAATCACCAATAATGATAATGACCCTCAAGGTACTACAGTACATTTTGCAAGGTGTGAATAAATTATTTGATGTCGAACACCATACAAATTCTTTCGGTCGAAGGCCGTTGATGTCAACCTATCACCGGAAGTGATAAACCTACCATTGATGTATGCAAGCCTCAAGGTACTGAAGAGGCATTTCTAAGTCAACTTCTTGGATGATGTGTTGATGTCAACAAGAAGCGACTCATTGTAGGTGGGCCTTGATGTATCCCACATCAAAGGCGTGAAACAAGGTAAATGATTTTTGGAGATGAAATATTGACTAATGACACAATGTTTAAGAATGGCGAGCATGAAAATGAAGGTTTACCGTATTGTAAAGGATGAAGTTTTGAACTGAATGACTTCTCTTGAACATATCAGTGACACTAAGGTGAATTGGTAGCATTGACCGAAAATAAAGTGATGGATGGTATGATAGACCAAAGGTGTGATAACCATCAAGCTGAATGACCCATCCCACATAGTCACAGTGATGAGGTGAAAGTGTCATGTTCAAGACCAACCTGCTACCATAAAGTGTTCCCAGCATTTTCCCATTTTCCCTAGTCATTTCTGACCAGTACCTCTTTACTTTTATCAAGCTTTAGGAGGATAACATATGCTTGTTGTATAATTCCACCCTTCAGGTGAATCCATCGCTAGTTGATGTTTTAACGAGTCTAGCGAAGGTGAAACTTAGTCTTGTGTAGATGGACAAGTTTATCACTATTTAATATTTTTAATGAGTTTAACAACAAAGATAGCTCGGTCCTTTTCACATTTAGAGATTCTGAAAAGGGACTAAAAGAGAACTCCAATTTTTTTTTTCATACATTTGTCTCTCAAGCCCGAAAAAGCATAAAAAAACACAAGAGAGAACCTATTGATCATGTTTGACCAACGAGTACCTTTTTCGTAGTTAATCTAACTTGACTCGAAGAAGGGGTAAAACTATACTAAGTAGATATCGATTCTAATCCATTAACGAGCTAGAAACGACAAGTACTCGACAATCTTTTTATGTTTAGAGAATCTGAAAAGAGCTGAAAAAGGACTCGATTTTGAGGAATGAGTGGTGTCTATGGTAGCAACTGGTTCCAGTGATGTTGGAACTTCTCAAAACATGTTTATTTATGTGAAGAGGCTGGCTAATAAGACCATTGATTGCAACTATTCCTCAAAAAATGGTAAAACAACCAAGTGAAAGCATATGATTGGGCAAAGAGATGGTGGTGATGGAATGAAACAAATAAGGATCATTTGACAAAAAGGTTGATAGAATGGCAATCACGAGGGTTAAACTAGAAATGGGTTCATTTTTAGACAAGCTTGAACCATAGGGAACTGTTCTTGGATTCAGTTTCATGTTTACACAAGCTCGAAATGAAAAGCTATGCTTAGATTCAATTTCATTTTTACACAAGCTTGAAATGAAAAAACTATGCTTGGAATTGGTTTACATTCCCCCAACATGATGAAAAGGAGAGTCTCCTATAACCAGATGGAAGTCACCGTGGTGAAGCAGGATGGTTATCCAACACCTTTTTTCAGCTTCGTCTAGATAGACAAAGGTGAATGGGGTGATTCCCTTCACATAACCTACAGGGAAACTTAACTTTACCACTAGGTGCATGCCCCCCAAGCTCCATTACATTCACCTAAGTAGAGTACTCGTGACTATCAGGTGGATGGAATGAAGGTTCTTTTATGAGATCAAGTGAATAGAAACGAGTGGGATTTTATGAGATATACTCAAAGACTCAACTTGGAACTTTTCCCCAGGGGACCTTGTTTCATTTCTTAATGAGCTTGACACAAGACAAGGAAATATGCTCATATTCCCTATTTCATTTTTTAACGAGGTTGACACAAGACTAGGAACTATCGTCATGAACTTGTTTCATTTTTTAACAAGGTTGACACAGTAAATGAACTATCCTCAGATTCCTTTTTTCATTTTTAAAATGAGGTTGACGCAAGACCAGGAACTTTCCTCGTACTCCTTGTTTCAATTTTATTGAGGTTGACACAATACCGTTGTTTCATTTTTTAATGAGGTTGAAACAAGACAATGAACTATCCTCTGACTCCTTGTTTCTTTTTTTAACAAGTTTGACACAAGACAAGAAGCTATCCTCATAGACCCTTGTTTCATTTTTTAACAAGGTTGACACAAGACAATGAACTATCCTTGGACACCTTGTTTTATTTTCTAATGAGGTTAACACAAGACAACAAACTATCCTCAGAGACCCTTGTTTCATTCTTTAACGAGGTTGACACAAGACAACGAACTATCCTCGAACCCTTGTTTCACAAATCATAAGTGGTCATGAAGGAGAGTTCTGGTTCCAATGCCCCTAGTACATAATGTACAACATCACTGAATTGATCGTCAGTTGATGTAGGTATGGAATAGGTTGCCACATAATTAACCCATGGTGGGGATGATACCATTGGTATAAATGGACCATTTAGGAAGATGGTTGACTAGGAGCCATATTTGGACTGGGAAATGAAAGCTGGTCAATGCTGACAACTCTGCCTTCATGCGGGAAACAAATCACTTGAAAGAGTGTTGAAACAATAGCTTCCATGCCATAAACATAGTCACGCCCTAGAAGTAAATTGTAATATAAAGGGCCTAGGACTACCATCATGTTCAGATACATGGTTTTTCCTCCCAAAGTAATAGGTAACTGAGGGAGGATCCCTAATGGTTGACTTGTTCCTCTATTAAAACCCAATAGATTATGGGTAACTCGCACAAGCGGCGGTGAACCGAGTGCTTGCCAAGTAGTTTAAGAAAGGATACTCATTCATGCACCTTCATATATAATAGTGATTGACACAATCATATTACAAACTTGTACTATGATTTAGAAAGGCACATAAGAAGGAAGGCGGAATGCTGCCAGTAGATTCCAATCAAAGGAAGTGACTAGACTACTTGGAGGGGGTACCATAGAAATAGGAGGATAAATCCTTGAGTTATGAGAACTAGAGATTTTCCTCCTATCTTGATGGAACAGGCAGATTGCCCCCAAGCTCATTAGAATCTGAAGAAACAAAAAGAACTTGAGTGGTATCATGTTCACTCTCTTCGAGAAGGGTACGATTTTCTAAAGGTGAAACCAGGTCAACTATTACCTCGACCTGTTGATTTGGGTCAAGTATTGACTCAGAGGAAACACTTTCAGAGAGAGTGGTTTTGACCGATGGTTGATTTGAGTTAGTTAATTCATCAACTAGTGAAGGATTTAGGGAAATTTTCTTGTAACCAGATGGAAATCACTGTGGTGAAGCATGATAGTTATCCATCAATTTCTTGGCTTCATCCAGATAGGGACAAAGGTGAATGGGGTGATTCACTTCACATAGCCTACAAGGAAACTTAACTTTTCCCTTCATTCCATGAATTTTACTATCACTAGTTCATGGTATGTCACAAACATGATCTCCAAAGGTTGATGACACAAGATGATGTGAACAAGAAGACCATTCTTCTAAGATCTGAGGAATATCAGGACAATTTCGAAGAAGATAGTCTCCCGCACAAAGTTTGCATGGATATCAAACTTTGTGAGGCTTAAGGGACAGTTTCACATCAGATGTTGCATTCAAAGTAATGGTTGTTTGGTTGACCCTTTGCTAAATTTCCTTCTTCTTCCCTTTCTTCTTCTTAGCAGCCACCTAGTTATTCGTACCAATACTTTCACTAGGCGAAGAGGAAGAAGGGGAGGAAGAAACAACCAAGGAAGAAGGAAAAAGGTCAACTTTAGGATCAAATGGAGGCTAATTTTTTCTAGTTGGAGGTGTACTTGATTGTGGAGAAATCACAACATTTTGAACTAAAGAGGTTGTAAACAACCATACTGGCAAGCCAATGGTAAATCCTAGAAGGGACAATGTAGCCATATATCGAGCACCAATATTTCCAAATGGAGGAAAAGGACTAGGATTACCATCAAAAGGAATTCCTTGATTGGTGGACTCTGGATTTGTTGCCATATGTTTCAACCTAAGATCAACTGACAAGCAAGCATGGAGGATGTTATCCACAGCCAATTAATTTTTACGACACTAGAACTTAACTTTTCTTTTTCATGTTTTAAGAGTTGAGAAAAAGCAAAAGATGACTCTAGTCACTTTCGTTGTTTAATGAGCTTGAAAGGACAGGCGCTCAGATGAACCTTTTCTTTTAAGGAGTCAAAAAGGAGAAAAAGTGACTGCTCTAGAGATAATAAGCAAGAGGTTTTACCAAACTAATCACAAAATTGAAATATACACCTTGGTGGTAAATTAAAGAGAAATTACCAAGGATTTACAATATGGCAATTAGTCTTTTCGAATGCTATGTTCAGTGCATTATGATCTGTAAGGAGGTAGACTTGGCTTCCAAGGGATAAAGGATTTAAACGTATTGGGGTCTCCCACTATATACTCAATGGTATAGGGAGCTCAATTCCTGAAGAGTACTTACCGGTTCAAAGAGGAGGAATCACCCAACCTCAATGAAATGACAACCACTAGGTTTTAAGACGCTGAAACATGTCTCTAGCCTAGACAACTGTAGATGTTTGTGATATATTCCAATGCATTATTAGGTTAATTGAGGTTAATTTTAGGTTGATCTTTCTTAAAATTTACCTTTGGGTTTCACCACGTGATTTTTTCCAAAATTCCTAAGAATGCAACTAAAATGAGAAGCACTCTGTCCATTTTGACAACGAAAATCCCATCTACAAGGGAAAGAGCAAACAAGTACTTTTTGGATCAAACTACAAAGAGCACTCACTAATGCACTTCCCTAACCATTCCTTTTAAGCACACACATTCAATCTCCTAAAATGCAATTACATGTATTTCTTTTTCTTTTAAGTTTTCCTTAATGTGAATTATGCACTAAGAAAAACAAATGCACAATGATTCAAAATCTCTTTTCACAAAATGTCAATTTGTGAAAATTTCTCTTAGAGGTAAAGGAAGACTAAATGACACTTTCAACTTCGGGAAACGAATATTTTTGACACTTCAATGAAAATATGAATCAGATGCACAAAATAGACCAATCGATTACTCTAAGAAGGAAGATTTTATGACACTTCGTATTTGACAAAACAATCGACTGAAACTACTTTCGACTATGGACTTAAAATGATAAACAAATACATAAACAAATATTTAACAATCCAGTTTAAAATGGGTTGAAACAAGGAAACAAAGACTGTTTTCAGTGACAACACCTCATCTAAATTCAACAAGCAATTCTAACAACTGAAAATTGACTTAAGGATTTAGCTCTGAGATGGGAAAACTACTCCAATAGTAACCATCGCAGCCCAGAGTGAGGGACAATGTGATGCATAGCACTGTCTCAATGCAGAGGGTGCTATGCATAGCACTGTGCCAGTTACAAAGGTGCTATGATTACAGAATGACAATTTTATGCTCAAAATTGACTCAAATTTCAGTGAATTCAACTTGAATTTGATGAGAAATAGAGGGTAAAGTATGTCAAAGTGTTCTAAGAGAGCAATAAGCTACTATAACAGATAGGATCACTCTCCAGTGGAGTTTCCATTTTGTTACGGGAAAATTTAGTGTCTTTTCGAATGACTAACCCCTAGACCTAGTGGCAAGTTTAGAACAACAGTTAAAGTAATTCTATTGCCTTTCCTATAGCTAATAGATAAAAGAAAGAGGAGCAAAAGTACCAACTTGGATCTCTCGCTCGATCCCTCTTCCCTTTGACCGCTTTTGCCACTCCCTTCCGTACTTAACTTGCTTGAAAGGTACCTGCACACAAGTCGAGATAGAAAACCATCAAAGCGTACATATTGATCTGCTAACTAAACACATTATAGGATCGAAAATACAATGTACATTTCATAACACATGAACGGACAAAGAAAAGAACTCTTTATTGATAGAAAGGAAGAACAACCCATGTAGATGGATGTTTCATTCAACGTCATCCTCCTAGATTCAAACCCTTCCCTCCTCATGTAAACAACAATTTGACATGATAACATTACCTTCTCTACTAATCTCATCCAAGCAACATTTCCTTAACTCAAGAAGTTCCAACCTTAGACCAGCCTTAAATGCCTGGTCCTTTTATAGCTAAAAAGAGGAGGTTTGGCCATTAATGGCCCTCATGAATGCTTTTCCATATTTGGGAAGTGATTCCATGGAGGAAGGGATAATGGATTAAGGTTCATTCATCTCCTTACTCATCCAAAAGCGATCCCAAATCCTCTAGAAACATCTAGAAGCATCCATTGGATGGGGAATCCAATGGATTCATTGGAAAAAATCATTGGATCTCACCCATCACAGGTGATACAGAGGCTAGATGCTATTCATAGCACCCTGACAGTGTAGTTCCTGCCATTCATTGCAGCCAGATAGAAGGCCACCAACGATGGTCTTCTTAGGGACATTTCTTGGATGAATGGTGTCATTAAACTCTTGGGAAGCAAGCATGATGTAGGTTAACTTCATTAGCGAATGAAAACAACTGAATTAGAGCTTGATGGACCCTAATATTACGAATCTATAAGATGGAGTTGATGTGCCCAAATCTTCCTGTAACAATTATACATCACTAGCCCCAATAGTTGGACATTGTAGCCACTCTGTGCTCCTCAAAGAAGTGACTGAAACTCTCTATGCTTTGCTAGAGGAGCCAAGGCCAAAAGTCCTTTTCTCATACAATGAGGGATTATATATAACCAAGGGGTGATGTTGGACTCTTGTGACTCTTTAACTACCTTCATGACTGTTCAACTTCCTATGAATTTTCAATTAACATGAATCTTCATATTCATGTGTGTCCTTTGGACTTCCACTTTACATTACATTTGATTTACAATATATAAATGGCTCATAATAGTGATGTGTCCTTTGATAGCTCATGACATGACTTAACATGGCATTACTGACAATGACTAGATTACTGAGGTGGCAATATCAAGATCTCATTGTTGCTAAGTGATAGATGTGTTCTTGGATGCTCTTTATCCTCTCCTCTACATGGCTTGATGATGTGGGGTCTTCAATGATCTTTGGTCTTGAGAGGTGGTTGCATGCATGTAGTCCCTTCACTTGTTCTTGATAAGCTTCAATCGTGTTCACTCCTTCTTCTCCTTCTTCATTGTCTTGCCATGATCCAATAGTGTACCTATTCTTGCGATTCTTTCATGATAGTATGAAGTCAAATCCAAAACCTCCTAGTCTAAGTTGAAGCATTGTTATCCATGGACTGGACTCGGGACAACTGACAGGCTAGGAAAGAGGGCCCAGTAACTATGCATTGTGCATTTCCAGGTGACGGGCTAGGAGGTTGGTCACTGAGACTACTCAAAGCACAACCCAGGCTTGGATGAGGAACTCTGGAGCATAGTCCTTACTGCCAGGGGAAATTTAGCAAAGGCCACTAGGAGGTAGGATTTTGCAATAGAGACAGCTAGTGACTAATGCTGGATGGGACCTTGGGAGGGAGGTTTACGCAGTTTTCAGAGGCAAGGTAGGACTGGGCAGAAAAGGGGCTTGGGAGGACAGGTCTACGTTGTTCTTGAGACCAGTGAGTCCTAATTGATGGAACATGCTAAGGAGACTCTTCTACACAATTATGGGAGGTAAGATAGGCTTGGTCTTCTATGCATTGTGGGGTTCTAGCATGCAGGGAAGAAGTTTGATGAGTGATCTTGTGAAATGCACAGTTCAAGTTCGGCAGGGAGAAGTGATTGTGCAATTCTGAGGATGAAAGCACACTACTCATCTCTAGAATTACGCAGTACAACTACTCTGGGGGATAGTGACTGTGCATTCCATAGTGCCAGGTGTTAGAGTTGGTCTCATCAGCCCTCCGTCAACAATCAAAATTTCTCTTTTGCATTTCATTTTTTTTAGGTGTCTCGCTCGATTCACTTAGTTGCATTCCACTAGGGGCATGCCATAATCTGACGGAAGAGCCTTGTCACTTAATTCCCATCATGTATTGTACCTGCTGGCTTAGGTCTTTTCATCAAGGTTTATTAAATTCCATGACAGACAATGTTCAATCATTTGATGGGCAAAGAGTCATGTCAATCATAGGTCTAGCGTTTCACAAACTGTGTCTTTATAGTGTCAATAATGCAAGCAGGCTAGAGGGAGGTTCTAAACAAGTTCTTATTTCACAAAATTTCATCGTCATATGGATAGACTATGACTTTTCTTCAAAACTCTGTTTTGAAGAAAATTCGACATTTCATCTTTTGTAATAAATTGCCATGTAATTTTCAAAAGTTGTTTAGTTGTTAAATTCTCCAGGCACAGCCCTGGTCTTCCTTGGTCAAGACATGCCAGCATCCCTGCAAAAATAGCCAAAAATATTCATCATACAAACCAAAATCAGAAAGGAAATCTGAAAAACAGAGTTGTATTAAAATGTAAAAGAGTGCCAAGCCAAAACATTACAAAGTAGGTTTGTGAGAAACAAAAATTAAATCCATCACTATAAGATCTTTTCATTATTTTGAAACATCTATTTGCATCCAGAGGTCAATTGAAAGTTTACTCAAAGTGGTGAGAGGGCGATTTTGTCATTTTGAAAAACCAAGACTATGTTCAAGTTTGCGTGGCGCATTGGGTTAGAGCGCAGTGCACATAGGCTGCGCGATGCATTGGGCATCTTGCCACAATGCATTTTTCCACTGTCATGGGGCATCCATGAGGCGTGGCAAACTGGGCTTGCACGTAGCACACAAAACCTCCACGACAAAAGAAATCATCGTGGCTTCAATGAAAATTAAACCCATCATTCCATTAAATATGTTCATTGCTTGAAACACTCATTGTTATGCCAAGAGGTCAAATGAAATCGGCTTGAGTGTTGGAGGAGCGAATTTGGGGTTTCTGAGCTAAGTTTGTGCATTGAAGGTGTGCGCGGCGCATTGGAGGAGGTCACGGTGCACACTGGCCGCGCGGCGCATTGGAGGAGGTCACGGTGCACACTGGCCGCGCGGCACATTGAGCGCAAATTCTCAGTGTTAAATTACACTGTTGCGGTGCATCTAGGAGGCGCGGCGCACTGGGTTTGTGCGCAGCGCATAGAGCCAACAACCAGTTTTATCATTTGTCTTTGCACTAGTTTTCCTCGAGTAAGTCCGATTAACCTTGCAATTGCTCTTGAATATTGTTTGGTGTGGTTTTGGAATTTGACTTGGAGAATTTAAATGTTGAAACTAAAACCCTATCTTCTTATGAAAACGACCTTGAAGTTAAGTTTTGAAATGTGACTTTGGTGCCAAAATAATTTATCCCTTGTTTCCCTATAATCATACTATCATTTCCAACCCCTATTCCCTTATGATCCCAAACTACCCCTATTCCCTTATGATCCCAAACTACTCATCCCTGTTTCCCATTTTCCCTATCTTTAAACCAACTATTCCCTATCATTCTCCCTCTTCCATATCATTGGTAGCAAATTCCCCAAACCCCACATCCCTAAACACAGTCAAGTGTCAGTTATTACACTTTAATCTCACTTGATAGCCCACTTTCCTACTGTCCCATATTCCTCACAATTCCTCATTTCTCTTTGGTACATATGGCAGAGGAAACAAGGCACCTATTTCTCATTTTCAAAACATACACTTGTTATACACATTGCAGCACCATGACAGAGACAGATTCATCATATGAGCAAGCATATGAGCAAGACAGTGACTCAACCACTGAGCTTAATGTGCCGAGAAGGCCTCGTAAGGGTAGCAGACATGTCAGAGAAGAGCCCACCTCCTTGACCCAATTGCAGGCCTGCCCGCTTGCAATAACATGCTTTCAGCAACAGTCATGCTTTCAGTATTGTGAGAGGATTGCTCAGATCCAGCATCATCCACAGTTAGTTCGGTTGTTTGTTTTACATCTGCATGATGGTCATGTTACTCTTGCTGGAGTAAATTTCACCTTGACACGAGAAACCATTTCTTAGGCCACTGGGATACTGAATATAGGTGAAGAGTGGAACAAAAGGCAGCAGCTAGATAGAGCATATTATGAACCTTACATCAAGCCTAGCTATTTGAGGTAGCTCAGCAGGGTATTCTCGTTCCGGTTTCTGAAGGAAGACTATGCGCCATTGATGAGACTCATTATCAGATACTTCAGTTGTGGGGGGGTGCTTCTCACACCTCTATGCCTACCATATTAGGTTATTAATGCATTTCACGAGAGTAAGGTTGATGAACATTCCATATTTCATGTGCCAAAACATCGAGAGAATGACCACTCTTGTGCAAAAGAAGACTCCTAAACAACAATACAATAGCATTTATCACTATGCACTCATCAAGATCATTTTTGTACATCAGTTTGGCCTGCAGGGCATCACATGGGAAGAATTCATCTTCCATGAGTTCTTCATAGCTTCAGCAGCTCATCAAGAGGTTGTTCATGATGCAGGTGAACCTTCAAAGCAGCATGGAGATCGAGAGGCAGAGACTACTAGTGTGCCGACATATGTCACCTATCAGAGAGGCACGAGGGGATTGTTTGCAGCAGCTTGACGAGTACTATCTCCACCTGGGGTGGAAGGGGTCTCATTTCTGTCATCAGTAGCATAGGTATATTATAGAGGCAAGGGTCCAATGCAGGACAAGGGGCCTTCAGGTGAGTGGGACTTTATTCTTGTTCAGGATGATGATAAGAGAATGGGCTCGCAAAGTGCACATCTTAGAGAGATCATCCAGGAGCAGCAGACAGAGATCAACGCCTTGTGCCTTGACTTGGAGAGGACTAAGTGGACCATGAAATACTTGGAGCATAGGAATAAACATCTTGAAGATCAACAAGCAATCTTGGAATTGCAAAACATCTGGGAGAATCGTCAAGCTGCCCAAAGGAGGAGGATCAAGTTCACTTCATTGCAGTAAGAGATTAATGAGGATCGGGAGTCTTAGCTCGAGAGAATCAACATTCACTTGGAGAGACTGCTGGACAAGGCTGATAGGGATAAAGCAGTGTTGAGACACATGGTTTTCCACTACAAGGCACGAAATATGAGTTCCAAGGCACGAATAATAAATCTAAAGGAAAAACTAAAAAAGGCAACAAAGAGACAAAAGAGGCAAAAGGAGCATGACTGTCTTCAAATATTGGCCAAAGCCTCTTTAGCCCAGCATGACACTTGATAAAGAAGGTCTAGCCCAAATTTCAAGAAATTTGGGGAAACTTTTGTCAATTTTGAATTTTTGGGCTTCAAAACAGGTTTTTCCACCCAACCTGTAGCGCCACTTGGCGTGCGCGTATAATTGGAAGATATTCTGGAGGAAAACCTTGCATTTCTATATTTTTTATGAAAATTTATGCATGCTCATGGATTACCTAAGGATGTCATCAAGTTCTAGGTTGCCTAAGGGTCAAAAACATGCCAAAAATGACCTTTCCGCCACTTTTTGCACCCACAAGAAATAGTCTTGGGAGAATGAAGTTCTGGAAGGGCAAATGACATCAAAATCCAGAGATTTTACTTGGGTTGGAAAGTAGATAGGTAGGGATTTCCAACGAGCTATCGTGGGCTCAATTTGGACTTTGGAAAGTGCCCCAGAATCAGCCCCGAAGTTGTGTTATGCATAGAGATTCTGGTGACGACACATAGAGGATTTTTGCCTATTTTTCACTGTACAACTCAGAAATTCGCTCAGTTTTGACTAATTTTGCTTTTTGATGTAATTATTGATCTATCTTGATGTAGCCTAATGACTATGATGTAATTTTGGCACATATTTACTTGTTCTAGAGGATTCATTCACTAAAGAGTGAAAATTTAATGAATGAATCAGTTTCCTATCATATAGAGGCAAGTTGTTGGATTGCCTAGATTTCAGTTCCTTGTTTAGAATTTGTTGAAACAGCTCCTAGAATGATGAGCTCGACCCCTAGAGGCAAGGGAATGGGTTGGGCTAGTCTATATCATGTATTTTCTTAGTCATTTTCAGGGTTGGACACTTGGGATTGCTTGGCACATCACTGTACATTCTATCTTTGCATTTTTCGCAAAGGAAAGACTAGGGTTTTACAACACTTGTTGGGATCCATGTGGCTCTGTGTTTTGATGGTGTTTTTCTCTATGTACTTGTAAGTTCATTGATGGTTATGTGTATCATTTCTCCTTCTCTTTGCTTCTGAAATTAAACAAATGAGTGATTAAAGTAGAATTCACTGGACTGCTATGCTCTGCTGTGAAATTTTATTTAATTTTCAATGTTTTCATTTGTTTAAGGAGGACTCTTGAGACTCTCTTGCCCTCCTTGGCTCCTCACTGGTCTGATCCATCCATTTATTCATTCTAAAGCATCAAAACAATTGTCTTCCTTGCCCCAATCAGAACTCTCCAAAACTGTGCCTCATCCCCGGACCCAAATTTACCTCTCCCATTTTCCAACACAAAACCCCCAAAAACTCAAATCAAATCCTTGCACTTCATACCTAGCCTAAGATTAGTTGTTGAATTGGTCATCTCAAG
>APFE031490886.1:5256-24452 GCA_000404065.3 Pinus taeda | reverse complement strand
TATATAAAAAATGCTCCGGGATTCGCTCCCAAACCGGGAGCTTTTGAAAATGTTGCTCTCGCACCCATTTTCGCTCCCGCTCCCGCTCCCAAGTAACACTGACCATAGCTGTCCCTTTTGACCTGAATGCAAATGAAAAGTATGAGGAGGCCGAGGCGAAAGCGAAATGCATGATTCTAGACAGGGTCAAAGATCACGTCATACCACATATTGCTGAGAAGAAACAACAAGGGAGATGTGGCAGACGCTAACCACCTTATACCAAGGCTCTTCCGTGCAGTGGAAGATGTTATTAGAGAATCAACTAAGGTCATATTAGATGCAGAAAGGAGAGGAGATAGATCCATTCCTTCTCAGGTTGCAACGAATTCGTGACCAGCTTACTTCTGTGGGGTCTACACCGATCCAGAGTTTATGGTCAGGATTGCTCTGAATGTAGTCTTCGAGGATTGGGAAACATTTGTCTAAAGCATTTTAGGCAAAGCGACTCTCCCCAGCTGGGAGGAGATGTGGGCAGCTCTTCGACGGGAAGAAATCAGGAGGATGACTAAGGCGAGGAGTAGCGATAAGGGAGTTCGAATCAAGAAAGGGGAGGAGGAGGATGCAACTCTAGCATCTGTGGGACAGCAAGGGGTTCAGAAGAGGATGAAGAAAGATATCTCCAAGGTCAAGTGCTTCAACTGTGGGGAGTTGGGGCATTATGCCTCTCAGTGCCCCAAGAAGAAAGGCAAGGGAGAAGCTTCTGACTCAAAGGCTGCTCTAGCAATGGCGGAGAAGGATGTCGAGACTGATGTTGATTGCGCCATGAGTGCTCATGCGCCTCTAGAGAAGAGGTGGGGAGACATAGAGTTGTAGTCGAGAGGACTACAAAAGAAGGGCAAGATCCTTGAGGTGCCCAAACTCTTGGATCACATACAGCTATGGGAGCCCTTAACGACAGTAGCATGATGACAGGTGTCAGGTGGAGCAAGGTGTGATGGAGCGACAAAGCAGTGCTAGAGTGCAAAAGTCTATAGCAGCGTAGTGGAGGTTGCAGCAACACAATGGCAACAGAGGTAGCTTCAGCATCACGAGGTTTCCAAACTGACCAGGATGTCAATGTTTGGCTGAAGTCAGTTACCTACCTCTCGGTAACTGAGTTGCAGTGTAGCAATTAGCAGTGGAAGTGTTATGGGTAGCATGTTGAGAGGCAGCTGCAGTACAAATGTAGTAGTGGCAATGGCAGTGTCATGGGCAGCAGTACAGGAAACAGCAGTGCAGTGGATGCGGGGCAACAAACCAAGCATTAGCAAAAAGGACCGATGCAGAGGGTCAGTGTGATGCTTCTATGGTGAAGCATTGCTAGAGCACATTCCTCACTAAGAGGTAGTGTTGATTTTTGATAGTATCGAATGTGCTCTAGCCATGAAATTTGGTGGAAAGACTAAGGCACATGAGATCTCCAAGACCCGGAAATCGTTTGGAGAAATTCCACCCAGATGAAGAGATATTAACAGGAAAAGTTGGAGACACACCAAGAGAGATCAAGAAATCGATTTTCTGGGGTGAGGTTTGCTGAGGAAATCGAGTTAGTGATCAGTTGCAGCGAGGGACAGTTCAGTAAGGGATTTTCATCTAAGGCTGAAGAATACATAGTAGAGAGCCAGTAAGTGTCGTAAGAGACAGCGCAAGCTCAAGAAGGGCTAACGCAGAGGCTGAAGGAGGCAACACAAAGGGTGCAGAGGGCCATAGAGGCTGACGCATAAGTCGTAGAGGTTGACACAGAGGACGCAGAGGGCTTCAGAAGCAGCGCTGGGAAGATTCTGTGGGGCAGACTGAGAGCAAATCAATCGAGTGAGGGTGACGTAGTTCCAGTGCAGTGCTTGGAGTAGTTTTCGCTGTCCAACACAAAAAACAGACAGAGTCACATCCGGTTGATGATTTGTCAAAATATGTGTCTACGGATAGAGGTACTACTGCTGAGGACATTCTTTGTTGGGTGAGCCAATTTTGGCACCCTAGTTGTATTCAAGAATCTAATTAATAATAAAACCCTCATATCTGTCGCACCGGTTTTCCCACATTGGGTTTTTCCAAGGACAAATGTCCAAAAATAACGGTGCCCCTTGTGTTATTGTTTCTGTTTGCTTCAGTGCATGATTTGTATATTTATGAAGGCTACAATTGTGTTTACTTAAATGTTTATGTAATTAAATAACTTGTTAATGTAAAGAACATTTAGGAGATAGTAAACTAGAAATTGCATTAGGGGTTTTTGATGTGTTAGAGCTTCTTGAGCAGCAAGATCAATCACTGAATTTCCAGAGAGTACGAAGCAAAGAGAGGACAGAAAGTCGTCCAAGGGAAGGTTGACGTTGGCCTACGTAGTGCTGACGCAAAGGCAGCACAGTCTTTGAGGGGAAGTCGAGTTCCTGCTGAGGTAAGTCGAAATTCAGTTGCTGGAAGCCAAGGTGTGATTTTGGGTGGAAGAAAGTCGATTTTTCAGCTAGCAGAGGATCTAGAGGAGAGGCAGCATAATACCCAGAAGGGGTGACGTAGTTTTGCACAGAGGCCACGCAGAGGGTGACGCAGAGCCTCCTGAGCAGCAAGATCAATCACTGATCATCAGTCATTCGAGCAATGATTTGGATCAGCTTCACTCCTAGTGAATCTCAACTTCATCAAACAGCTATCAATCCTCTCATACTACGCCCAGGGTGTTTTGCTTCAAGCCATAGAGGGCTTTCTTCCACCAGCAAACATGAGATTCCCGATCATGAATCTCAAACCCCTGGTGTTGTTCCAAACCTGTGGACCTATTACATGAGGGGAATGGTCCCCTTCTAAGATTTTCCTTTAGTACATCTTGGACATGTACCTTCATGCTCTTCTTGAATTCAGGCATCCCCGTCACCATCTGACTCACATTGGGTAGGGCCCCATAATAAGTAGACCTCCAGTGTTATAGATGAGATGTGACAACTGACATGGTCCCCAATGGACCATCCTACAACTTGATACAAATTTCCAACTCTGAACTCAAAAAGCATCTTTGAAAATTCTATTTTCAAACACGTACTTTTCCATAGATGAATACCACCCTGTAACCTTTGACTTCCATTACCAAAATGGACACTAGGTCCTTCTTGGGATCAGGTACATAAAAGAGATTTTGTAAATGAATCGAGTTACCCTCATTCAATTGAGGGGTAACATTCCCTACGCCCTTTCCGGGATAAGTGGCATCGTCTCCAACTATAATCCCACGATTGTTTCCATCTCTACTAAATTAGAGAGATCATCCTTCTATCCGATAAAGTGCCTTGAAGCATTAAATCAATAAGTCAGACTCCCACAAAATCTGAAGGAGAGGGCCAATATAGGATAATGCTTCTTTATCTTATAGAAACAACATTTGATTCTTCATATCTGGGGTTCCTTGCTTTCTTTGAAGAGTCAGTCGTTTCCTGCATTACCTGTCATTCCTCCATCATTGAAGATGTCCCTAGAATGATTGTTACCATCATCAAGTGATTTGTCCCTACCTCAGACACTCCTTCATATAATGGTCGAACTTATTACAAGCAAGGCATCTACTTTTCCTTCTACCCTGAGATCTGGACTTCCCATTGAAGTGATCTGTAGGCCATCAGAAACCTCTGTTGATAATATTCTCTTCTTCGACTTCACCATTAGTGAATTTGAAGAGGGATGAGAAATCCATTGAGCCTTTTGTCCTTTCCCAACTATCTTCGGTGATTGCTCTTTCACTCTTGCTTGGGCTTTGTCTTCACCTCAGCTCTGATACCATGTTAATTTTAGGTATGTTCTATGCTTGGAGAAATTTATTTCAATTTTCACAGTTAGCTCAATATCTTTTCCAGATTAGCAATCACATCAGCGTTAAAGTAAACTGCAAATAGAACATAAACATAAATCGCGGAAGACAAGCCAAGACAAGAAGACACAAGATGTGGCACTAGCTAGGGACAAACCCCAATGTGGGGAAACCCTTGATCAATTCTTCGTATATGTTCTTCAATAGTTAAGCACAGAGAGAGAGAAAGTACATTTGCAATATAAGTCAACACTTTGACTTATCTAGATAAAAGCATAGATCATCTCTAAGAAGATGATACGGGAGATCAATTGAAGACATGTTGCTTCAACTGATTCTCCAAGGTGACTCCTTCACCTATCATTGTGTTGCATCTCGTCATCCTGTTGCACCTCATTGTGCCGCACCATGCTGCACCCATCATCACAATGCTGGACCTTATGACCATGTTGTACACATCATACTGCTGCACCTTATGCAGCACTGTTGTACCTTGTGCCATTGCTGCACCATGTTGCCACCCATGTGCTTGTTGCACCATTGCTGCTTTGTGTACTTGCTACACCAAGTACCATACTGTTGTCCCAATGTGCTTGCAGCACTATGCTTGCTGCACCTTCTTGTTGTTGCTATCCCATTGTGCCACTTCTGCACAATGTCATTGTTGTCCCATCATAGATTTGTCCCAACATGTTGTTGCCCCATCAATGTCATTGTTGTCCCATCATAGCTCTGTCCCAACATGTTGTTGTCCCATCATTGTTCTGAAGCTGATCATCCAAGTGGTATGCTAAACCATGTTGACACACAGCATGTCTCATGTGCTTGTAGCACCATGCTTTCCATGTTGTCCATGCTTGCCATGCTTGCCTTAACATTCCTTTGTTGTCCCATTTACTATATAGTTGTCCCTTGCCACTATTGCCTAGATATACAAGTGGAGTTGATGTTCCTAACAGTCATGCTATACCTTGCTACTGTCCCCTTAGCCTTGCCATGCCTATTGTTGTCACATGTGTTTTAGCAGCACCATGTAGACCAGCTGTCCCATTTATTAGCATTTCTATCCTAGGCATGTTTGAGTCCTCAAACTCTCATGTTGTCCCTGTTTTGAGGGTCACCTACAGCCCACCTTTTCAACCATACTATGCCTACATCTAGGGCACCATAGGTTAGCGTTAGGGCTCCCTTTAGACTGCATTAGGGCTACCTTTAGACAATGTTTAGGGCTGCCCTTTAGACAGCGTTTATGGGTTGCTCTTAGACTGCGTTTAGGGTTGCCTTTTGGACAGCGTTAGGGCCTCTCTTAGACTGTGTCTAGGGTTTCCTTTTGATAGCGTTTAGGGCTGCTCTTAGACTGCGACTAGGGCTGCCTTTTGATAGCGTTTAGGGATTCTCTTAGACTACATTTAGGGCTGCCTTTTGGACAGCGTTAGGGCCTCTCTTTGCTGTGATAAGATTCCTCCAAGACTGCAGCTAGGGCATGCTTCCTTGACAACGTTTTGAGTTCTTCTTTGACAACGTCTAGGGCTAGGGCATCTCCTCTAGGGAAACTCCCTTAGTTTTCTTTCCTCCAATGTTTAGGGCTTCCACTCCTAGATTTCTCTTCCACTAAAACCCAAGACAAGTGGAGAGAAATCAAGATAGAAGTGTGTGTGAGAAATGACTCTGAAGTCATCTCCTTTTATACTAAAACGTTAAGCACGTGTGGGTTTATTTGGTTGTTGGCCGACCTTGACGAATTGTCTTATTACACAAATAAATTCATAACTCCATGAATACTTATTGCAATCGGACGATCTTTAGATCAACCCTATACCTCTCGATGAGAGGGATCCAAGAAAAATATCAGCTACCATAAATAAGATGACCCCGATGGAGTTTAGCCCTAGTTGCCAATTTTAACAAAATTGCATCCCACTAGCTCTAGCTCATGCTGAGGCTCAGCGCTACTCCCTCTGCCACGACAAGATTTCGATCTGGAAGCCTTTCTCTTTGTGGACTCACTCAAAGAGAGACTACCTCGAAAATTCAACGCTCCGGCTTGCACTATGCAAACCCCTTTGGGGATTTGAACTGCTGCCTCCTGCAGCTTTTTTGACCTCCTTTTCTATTCAACATTGGGTTCTTTGGCACTATTCTCTTGCTTCACCTGCACTGCTCTAATACCATGTGAAAATTCCTTAAACCGGGGAATTCCTACTGCAGCAGTGATGATATTTCTTCTACTTGTTAGATTTACATGAACAAGTTATTTGCAATTTCCTATGGCAAACATCGAAATACATACATTGCAGCCTACACCAATTAAATAATATGCCGAAACAAGAAATTGAACAATAGAGAAAGATACACACAAATAACATAGTTGTTTTTGGACAAATGTCCCCAAAAAAACCTAATGCAGGAAAACTGGTGAAACTGATCTAAGCACTTTTATTATTAAGCTGAAGTATTTCTAAATACAACTACTGGATGCCTTCCCGGCAATCCAATTACAAAGAAAATCACTTAGCAAAAGAAACTGGTGAGAATACCTCAATCTACACTTCAAGTCCTGGCTGATCCGACAACTGAACCACGAGTTCCCCAACTACTTCTATGCTGACCCTACGTGGACCCTGCGTCAGCTCAACTGAAAATCGATTTTCCCTCAGAAGCCCTTTCCAGCCCTCTCAGCACAGAAACGTCAACCTCCTTAGGAAACTCGGACTTTTATGCTACTCTGTGGGGGGCCTGTGTGAGCCCTTCTTGGCTCTGCATCACCCTCTCTGCCCTCTGCGTTGCCTCCTTTGTGTGTCTCTTTGCCTCTCTGCTGAGTATTTTTGGCTCCAGAGAAAATCCTCCAGCCAAAAATCCCTCTGCCCCTCTCTACATGATCACTACAAATCACTGCGTTGCCTCTAGCTTCAGCAATTCGATCTAACTGATCTGTGTGTTTTCCAAATGACCCTCAAGCCTCCTTAAATAATCTTCTTGTTGACATTCAACGGCCCAGATTAAAAGCTAATCAATGGCTAAGATCATTTCTGCTTGATCCTCTTTTTCTTCTAGAAGTTACACCCACAAGTTAGATTAATACCCATTAATTATTTTATTTTCCTAAGTTTAGACTTAGGGTCCCATTAAAAATAATTAATTATTTTAATAACATTGTCTCCGAGTGGAATTTCCCAAAACGCTTTCTGGGTTCTATAGAATACATGTGCCCAAGCCTCCCTACAAGATTTGAGACTTACAGTACATCCGATGCTACCAGAAATCAACACAAGTATTTCTACAACTTCAAAATGTTTGCATCTTCAGCTAAACAAAACACCTTCTATCAATGGCACTACTTCTCCAATGTCATTGAACATAACCTGCCTTCACACAGTGTCTTTGCTGCTCCAAGGTCATGGTCATAAGGTCTTCCAAGCTGCCCTGCCCACTTACAGTGACTTTGCTCCTCCAAGGATGATTGTTCTAGGGCTCAACAATCTACTTGCCAACAATACTTCAGCTGCTCCAAAATGTTGAAAATTGTAACTAGTGTCGGTCTCATTATGTAATAAAATGTAATTTTTATCGTTTATTATATTCATTATTATTATTCTATTTTGGTCAAAAGCATGTTCTTCATGCTTATAGAGTCAAAAGAGAATTTATTATGAATCAAATGAAAATGTACTTGAGCCATGTCCCATTTGGACATTTGTAAGAAAAAGAATTTTGAATTTTATTGAGTCAAAGTTCAAAAAATGTACAGGTTGACTCTCTTGGGAACATGTCAACCTGGGCTTCCAAGAGCCACCTATTCGACCTCCTGGATAGATATATATAGAGGACATTTCAATCACTTTGGAGGATACTCATTTGTTGATTTTTGGTAGCATCGGATGTGCTCTAGCCATGAAAATTGGTGGAGAGGCTAAGGCACATGAGATCTCCAATACCCAGAAATTGTTTGGAGAAATTCCACCTGGATGAAGAGATCTTAAAATAATTAATATTTTTAATGGATTCCTAAGTCTAAACTTAGGAAAATAAAATATTAATGTGTATTAATATAAAATGGGTGAGAAAGTTCTAAGTAATGAGGATCAAGCCAGTTTTAATCTTAGTCGTTGATTAAAGACTTAATCTCGATCGTTGAATTGTCAACAGGAAAAGTATAAGAGGAGACTTCAGGGTAAGTTGGAGACACACCAAGAAAGATCAAGAATTCAATTTTCTGGGCTAAGTTTGCTGAGGAAATCGAGTTAGTGATCAGTTGTAGTGAGCGGCAGTTCAGCAAGGGATTTCAATCCAATGCTGAAGAATACATATCAGAGAGGCAGCAAAGTACCGGACGAGGCAGCACAAAGCCTAGGAGGGTTGACGCAGAGGCTAAGGAGGCCAGCACAGAGGACGCAGAGGGCTACAGAGGTTGACACAGAAGTCGAAGAGGGCTTCAGAGGCAACGTTGGGAGTGTCTGTGGGGAAGACTAAGAGCTGATCAACTGACACAGAGCCAAGGAAGGGTGACGCAGTTCTAGAGGACTGCTTGGAGCAGCTTTCGCTGTCCAACACAAGGAACAGCGGGAGTCACTGTGCAATTGTTCATCTGGTTGCTGATTTGCCAGAATATCTGTCTCCAGATAAAGGTACTACTACCAAGGAAATTCTCTGAAGGGTGAGCCATTTCTGGCACCCTAGTTGTATTCAAAATATGCTTAATAATAAAACCCTCTATATGTTGCACCGGTTTTCCCGAATTGGGTTTTTTCGGAGACGATTGTCCAAAAATAACAGTGTCCCTTGTGTTGTCTCAGTTTATTTCAGTTGTTCATCTGTATAGTTGTAAAGGTTGCAATTGTGTCTACTTTGACGTTTATGTTATTAAATAACTTGTTAATGTAATGAACAAGTAGGAGATAGTAAACCAGATATTGCAGTAGGGGTTTCAGACGTGTTAGATTCAAAAAATTTCACATCATTATCAGCACACATATCCTTTGCACCTAACTAATGAAGAAAAGGATAAGTAGGAGAAAAGGAAGCCTACACATGTAGAGAAGTTACTCTGAAAAGAAGGCTGAATTTCGGAGCTTATTGTAGGCCCAAAATTTCAGGGGCCGAAATTTCAGGAATTGACCAAACTTGTGAGAGTTTGACCATGTTTGACTTTGACATTGGAAGTGACTTGGAGGAGGGTTGGACTTGTTGAAAGTGTAGCTCCAGTCAGTCTTCATAAAAAATATTTATTATCTTTGTACTTGGGAAAAATAAAATTATTATTATTAGCATGTTCTCCATGCTTTGTATTAGTCAAATATATTTTTGAAAAGAAGAAAAATATTACTTTATTGTAATTACAAGTGGCTCCACATGTGCTAAGGCGGCTTGGCTAGAAACTCACTCATTTGGATCAGATCAATATTTCTTATGTTCTTCTATGTGAAGAGGCATGGGGAAGAATTCAAGGAAATATCAACTGAAGAAGAGTTTTTGTTCTATCTCTCTCAAGATCTGATCTAATCCAAGTTGAAGGTCGAGTTGTATGGCTATTGTTTGTAATCTGAAATCTGGTGGTTCAGATCTGCTCATTATTGTCTGTGATCTGAAATTTGATGGGTCAGATCTGCTCATTATTGTTTGTGATCTGAAGTCTAGTGGTTCATATCTGCTCATTATTCTTGTGATCTGAACTCTCATGGCCTGAGATCTGAAGCTATTGATTTGATCAGAATTTTGATGCCTCCACAGATCTATTTGCTGAGATCTAACTTAGATCTGTCCGAGATCTGAAGGTATTAGAGAACAGCAATTTTAGCAAAATTTTGTGCATCTACAGATCTGTCTGAGACTCAGAGGAAAGAGATCCAAGCTTTGTTTCCATGATATGGTGAGCAGATCAGCATCTCGTTGGTGATCATGTTGGACATTATGTAGCAAACATTGTGGAGGAGATCTTAGCACTGGTGGAAGTTGTTTTGTAGTTAGTATTGTTCATGTCTTGATGTAGTGTCGAAGCATCTCTCTAAGGACAGGTTTGATTGGGGTTTCCCCTTGTGGGGCTTTGCCCTGGTCTCTGACCTAAACACTAGTGTCTCTTGTTATCGTGCACCATGATCTCTACTTTCTTATCATTGTTATTAGTTGAATTTCTGATGTATAATTCCTTGATGAAATTGACTAAGCTAAACGAATAATGTCACAAGTAATTATCTATAGATCAGAAACGATTTTCAACACGGAATCAGAACACTGGTAGATCGTATGCTTTCTTCTATACTGGCACCAGTTCATTTGCAGATCTGAGTAGGTATGTGACTGAAAAGAGCATGTGGACACTTGAGTAATCAATCTGAGCATTCAATGTTTGAAGTTGTTTGTTCTACGGATTATGCGCAGGTTTATGGTAATGTAGAGATCAGATTATGTGATTCTTGCATCAACCTCTTAAAGAAAAGTTTCCAGACCCCGACTCAAGGATGAGGAAAACAAGGAACCAATATTGGGGACAAATAGCAATAAACCTAAATATAGAACACGGAGATGGTAAGTGTTAAGTATGTATTATCATGGACAAGCAACATCAATTGGCGCCTCCTATTTGAGCCCCCTTTGGGTAGTGGATAGAAAGGCCTCAATGAAGGTCACACTAAACTAGGGGCAAGGGATAAACACCAAGGTGGAGCATGGGAATTGTTACCTCTCAAACTAGCAAGGGTCCTAAAAGGGGATCCTTAAAGGGTTACTACGAGGCTAAGGGCAACAATGGCGCGATAGCCCACTGTCACCTCGGCTAACGCTCCCTACTCATTACGGATTTTCACCATTGGGAGGAGACTCGTTATGATAAGGATCACGAAATGGATGGACCAATGATAAGGCGAGGGGAGATCGTGGAAGCCTATCCACAAGAGAAACTCAAATATGTGGCTTGTTTGTCTTGGAAGATAAGATGGAAGGCTCACTAGGAAGGGCTTGGGGAAAATTTCTAAGGTTAGGTTTTGAGTATGTGTCTTATAAAGGAGATCCCTAAGCCCTAGAGTTCTTGTGGAAACGTGGGTTCCAATTGGAAGAATTAACCATGATAGTGCATGGGACCAAGTGGACCCGAGGTTTGGTCAAGGGGATAGGATTTAGCAACCTATGATATACTTGACCTAATTAGGGAGGGGAAAGGGATTAAGAAACGAATTTTCAATGAAAGGCAATGCAAAGATCCCAGTGAGCTTTCTAGCCTAAGGGAAACCAAGGGCAAGAATTGTCTTCGAGATAGGGCTTGCGATATCTCAAGATCCCACTGTCGGAATCTAGTGAAATTTGGAGGGCTTCATGAGGACACACCAACGCAATTGTGGACCAAAAATCAAAGTATTTGGAAGTTAGAACTTGAGATAATTGATGCCCTATGTGACCTAGAAGACTAGTCCTAGACAAGGGGAATGGGGAGAAGGAAAATAGGTTAAAGGTGATCACCAATTATGCTTTTCCTTTCCTTTTCAGCTACATCAACCTTCAAGGCATCATTCCAGGCCCGACCGAAGGTGTGGACAAGGCGAGGGAAGGCTAACCCTATGTGGACCCAAGTGGAAGAAATGATGAATGGGGTTGTAATGAGTGGAAGGGGAGTAATATATATGGATGAGGGAGCGGGACCACGCAACCAGAATCAGGGTTTCCCATGTAGTACCATCCCTAAAGCCTAAAGGTCAGTAAAAGAGATCCCATGGGACTAGGGTCCAACGTTAACATCCATAAGAGATCTAGGGGACAAGAGCACAAACCTAGCCCACTCTTTCAGCTGGATCCCCCCATTAATCCATGCCCAGGAGTATCCATAATAAGCAAACTACGATACTCAATTACCAAATGACAAGGCATACCTTTAAGTTCGGGAAGCCCACCTTCAAACATACGATCATGACAAATGGGTGAGGGACCACATGGCTGACTCAAGGGGCGGAGAAGTGGCACAACGAGCTAGTTGGTGGCTATAAGGAGCTGCTGGCTGAAGACAATCTTCTAGAAAAAATTCTAGTGATATCACCCACAAAATGGTGGGTTACAGGAACAAAAATATAACCAAAAGTGGTCTACGATCTATCATACGATTCAACTTGTGATCCACACTAGAATGCCCCTAAACATTAAATGAAAGCATTTGTATACAAAAATGATTAATGCACCTTATAATGGATGAACCACCATCATCTGATGAGTAAGCTAAATGAAATAAAGCACTGACCATAGCATGGATGGAAGGCCTTTAAGGTGAGCTATCTGTGGATGATCACAGAGCTGCCAGCTAGCAAGCTGAATGAATAGGAGAAAAAATTTCTGCTTGGGGTTACCCACTTGGGTGGGTAACAGAGTGCTTCCTCTAAAATCTGGAATTTGAGGAGACGAATCCTTTCAAGAATCAACAGGTACAACTAAGAAATAAATAAATGGCCTTGCCATTTGCATGAGTGCTGAAGTATGTCATGATCACTGTTGATAATATCGGCGATATTTGAAAATATCGCGATATTTTCGGCAAAACGATATATCGCCGAGAAAATATCGCGATATTTTCTGTTTTGAAAATATTGGCAAATATCGGCAAATATCGGAAAATATCGGCAAAATATCGCGATATTTCGCGATATTTTGAAAATATCGGCAAAATATCGTCTATATTTAAAAATTTGAAAAAATTATTTTTTATGCTTGCCGATATTTGCCGATATTTTGCCGATATTTTCGCCGATATTGCCGATAAGATATTTTCTGGACCCTCGCCGATATTTTCCCGATACCGATATTATCAACACTGGTCATGATAACTTCTATATGGCAAAGTCTCTTCATGTTCTGTTGAACCATATCCTAGTCTCCTAATATAGAGATTTTTTGAACCTGAAATTATTTCAAGAATACAATCAGCCAATTAATATGGCATATAGCCTTTGATACCACTCTTACATCTTTACTGATTGCATGGTGTTTGGTTTTACCACATCCTCCGAACAACATTTAAAATGTCCAATCAAGGCCTAGTTTAATGTCTAAAATATAAAATTGAACAAAAATTATAAATGAGACTCATACCTTGCAATGTGTACTGTAAAGGCTCTTCAAACGCCCAGATAGTGTTAGTTCCATCCCTGGAATATATCTGCACCAGTCACAAAGGCCAGCAGCTCATTTAATGTTTACCCCTACAGTGTTGTTCTTGAAATGTTTTGTATCAGCAAAGAAGAGAAAATACCAAACACCTGGATAAATCTTATAGCTATCTTATTTGTCTCTAATTGAGTCAAATATATTGGAGCTAGTTCAACTTAAAACATAAAACTAAACACATTTATCTTTCACAGAAAGGAAGTGTACTATGGAGATTATAGCATACGATGTTGATATAAGTAGCTCTTTTTCAAGGGCATCCTCACAAGCTACGAGAGAAGCGAGAGCAATTTCAGCATCCCGAACAACTTTAGGTTTTCCTTCTCCAGCATTAGCATACTTAGCAAAGATACTACGAATGTGACTTCGCTTTCCACGATCAACTAGTAAATCAAAAGGCAGAACTGCTTGTATAAGTTCCTGCAGGTCATAAGTAGGAGGAGAAACCAAGCTCTTTAATAAAAAAACAAAATAGTGAAATAAAAATTATGAAGAATTTATAAAGGTGTCCACCAATGAACAAAATAGGTTAACGAGTCTCAAAAATACAGCAAGTATTAGTAGCTAAAAAACAATGCTCAGGGCACCTCCATATAAAAAAACAAATAAAAGAGATGCAAATAAAAGGCATTATATAGTTGAGGGTCAGAAAATCCTTCAATACAAAACAAGTGAAGCAATTCCAGACAACCACAAAAATGAAGAGGTTGTATTTCAAGTTTACTGTCACACAATGCTTCAATAATAAAGAGTTGAAACAATTGCAGATAAGCATATAAATGAAGGGGAAGGACGAAAGGTTAATAGTATAATCCATGTGTCAAATGCCTATATAATATTTTCCCAAAATAGTTGTATCATAGAGTTCTCATTGCCAAGAAAATAAGCAAATGTTTACTAAATGTTCATTATGGAAAAACCCATTCCAAAATAACAATAAATGGAGACATTCTTACAATTCCATAACAAGCAAAAATACCTACAAATATAAAGCAAATATTATCAACCATTTTACTATGCATTAAAGGAGATTAATTCAAGCACAATCAGCTATTACTGTATTTAAGATAACAAATAAAGCTGTGAATGCAACAAAAACAAATTTTAAACACACCCCTAATATAGACCCAAGCCTTAGAAACCCATAGGAGGATGGTGATCACTGATAACACAGTTCCTATTAGTTTTCACTAGCAGCAGACAGATATTCTAGTCTCTATGGTGTCTATGAGGCTAAGGAACATATTTTCTCCAATACCCAAAAAAGGTTTCACAAGAAAAACCTCAATTAGATTAATTAGCCAATTATTAAATATTTTCCTAACTTAGGAAAACAAGTTAATTAAATCAGAATAATTGAGGAAAACAAATTTTACTCCAGAGACTTCCAAAAAAGTCACTTGATGGGGTCAAGATGATCTTAGCCATCAATTGTGATTCGATTGTGGCCATTGGTTGCTTAATGAGAGATTATAAGAACAAGTCAATGGGGCCTTCGAGAAGATAAAACAGAGACTCGGTAGTGCGATTTGCAGTAAGAGTAAGGGTGCATAGGGAGACACCAACAACAGAGAGATTGGGGAGAGAATTTCCAGAGAAATACTCCACAGAGTTTCCAACATTCCAATGATAGGAAGGGAGGCCAAATTTATCTACAGAGAGGTCGTACCAAGTGGTGCGAATTAGCTAGTGCGCATTGCTAGTTTACCTAGTGCAAGTTGCAGAGGCTACAATTTGAGTTCCAATGCCGAGATTAACTACTGAAGGAGATGCGAGTGGCTTCAAAGAGTAGCAAGAGGCAGTGTGGTTGTCGAAACGAATTTCCTAGAGCCAATGGTGCACATTTCCAATCACAGGCGCGAGTAACAGGAGATGCGAGTAGGTTGGGAAGAGGAAAAATTGATTTTGCAAAGGAAACTTGAGTTTCCAGATTTATTTGCCAATGGAGAAGATTGTATGCCGAAGCTTTGCTAGTGAAAGGCAAGCAGTTGTTATATTTCTCAATTTCACCGAAGAATTAATAATAATATAAACCCTCATCTGTAGAACTCGTTTTCCCCACATTGGGATTTTTCCAGCGACTCTTGTCCAAAAATCTTGGTGCCATCTATTTAATGTGTGTGCATTATTTCTCAATTCCTGCATTTATTTCTGAAGATTGAAGTAGTGAATTAATTATTATTTGTTGAATTAATTTGCTGAAGACAAATAAACTGCATAAGTTAGCAAATTAAATTCCAATTGTTGCAATCAAGGAAACTTCACATGGTATCAAAGCATATCTAGGCATTGTTGTAACTTATTTTTACCCTTAGAATAGTTTGCAAATTTCTTTTTATTTTTACAATAAAAAGAAACAAAAAAATAAAAATATGAAAAGAAATGAAAAATGAAAAATAAAAGAAAGAGAAAAAGAATGAAAGAAATAAAGAAAAAGAGAAAAAATATTTTTATTTTAGAAAATAAGCGCACACATTTAAATGTCACTATATTGTATAGTTTTATTTGGCAATTATGTATGTTTCAAAATAAATATTGAAAAAAAGTTTGATGTGACTACCGCAAGGACATATTTTGTATACAACTTCCGAAGGTTAAGATGGTGTATGCTAAGATCAACAGTAGCTGATGAATTGTGGGACCCTCCACATTCCCGACAGTTAATGGAGGGGGGGATCCGCAACGTAGTTTCCTTGATCCCGTTTTTGTGAACGTGTCAAGCTCCGACGAATTGCGGGACCCCCTCCGCTTGAAACAATTTACCACTAGCACCCCCCCCCCAAAAAAAATGAAAAATAAAAGAAAGAGAAAAAGAATTGAAAGAAATAAAGAAAAAGAGAAAAAATATTTTTATTTTAGAGAATAAGCGCACACATTTAAATGTCGCTATATTGCATAATTTTATTTCGCAATTATGTATCTTTCAAAATAAATTTTGAAAAAAAGTTTGATGTGACTACCACCAAGGACATATTTTGTATACAGTTTCTGACGGTTAAGATGGTGTGTGCTAAGATCAACGGTAGCTAATGAATTGCGAGACCCCTCGCATTCCCAACAGTTAATGGAGGGGGGCGGGAGAGTCTGCAAAGTGGTTTCTTCGATCCCGTTTTTGTAAACATGTCAAGCTCCGACGAATTGCGGGACCCCCTCCGCTTGAAACAATTTACCACTAGCACCCCCCAACTCCCCCGCAAACCACTTATCCTCCTTTGCCATTCTTACCCTCCGCCATCCTTCCGCCATTTTTAGTTTCAGTTACTTCTCCCAATAAATTAGCCAAGGGACTGTTGTCGCATTTATACCTCCCGCCAACATTCAGCTCATTTAATCCCTATAATGCCCCTTCCTAATTGTTCTCCCAAGGAGAGGAAAAACAATTTTGGCAATTTTGTTATTTTTGGCTTAATGCATTTTTGGTGGAAGAAATTAGGAGAAAAGGGGATCGATATGCCTTTAGTGGATTGTGGGGACCACTCACCCACCAAAAATACACGCCCCTTGGAGGCAGCTCGATTTTCCTAAGTTGGGGGTCAAAATATTTGATGGGACCCATGTGGGGCCCAAGGGAGCAAGCATAAATATACGGAGAGGAGCAGCATTTGGGGCCTTTGTTGATTTGAGAATTCATTGTTGCTTTGGTTGTTCAACTAAATTGCAACATGTTGTTTGTCACAAGAGCTTTCCAAGGAGTGAAGCTCACCCCCTTCTTCGGTGGACCTCAAGTGCCAACCTAGGAGGGTCTTTCCTTGCAGTTGGACACAAGGAGAGTGACCGCCATCAAAGTATTACGTTGCCTTGGCTTAGGAAGGACGCAGTGTGAGCAGCAGGGACGCAATGGGAGAGACCGCATGTTTGTGTGGAGCAGTAGAGTTGAGATTTGGGAGTGAAGTGGTTGTTGGAGGCATTCTTATCAAGTTTTCATCTCAGGGGAGCGATATTACAATAGGAGGAAAAGCCAATCACCCAAGTCAAGTTTTTGGTACAAGGGACTGTGTCATCTTCACCCAAGATTGCGTAGTCACTAGAGGGGGTTGTTTGGTGGGAGTTTTACCCAGACGATTGAGGAGTTGAGTTGTGGGGAATTTGTAGGGAGGTTGATTCGAGAGGTTTCATGACATTTTGGGAGCGGGATACAACAGTTCCAACTACAAGTGTAGATTCCCAATGTTGGAGGAGGGCCAAGCTCTAAGATGCCAAAATTGGAGGGTCAAAACAAGGGAAAACCCTTTCTAGGATTTTTTTGGTTTTTGCAAAGAGTACACTCCTAAATTTACAGAAATTTTTGGGTTGTTTTGAGGGGCAAATCAGAGCTTGAAGTCAGCGAGCAATGCAAATTCGGAGGGACAGCGCAGTTTTCTAGAGAGCAACACTTCTACAGCAGTTGGGCTCTTTTGTATTGATCACCTGAGGCTTGTAGCTTGCCTTGTGCAAGCCTAGGTGCACCTCACCCATCTTCTATTGTACTCCAACATATTTTATTAATGAAAATGAACTAGTTGGGTGTTTGATGAGAAATTTTTGTTTATACGTCAATTGCTAAGTACCTTTTGTTTTGAAAATTGTTACATGTCTTTGTCATCACTGCAAATTTTCCATTAGGAATATTACAGTGGTATCGAAGCATGTTCTTGGCCAGGGTGGGGAACAAGAGCGGGTGATGCCACCGAGTTACCAAGGCGGGGTTTTCTAGAGAGGTCATGGTAGAGACAGAGGCAGGGGTTGAGATAGAGAAGAGGACCCAAACCCATTTTCAGACACTGAAGCGGAAAATATCAGAGGCAGAATGGACAACCAAGAAGAGAATGGGCAACTCAGGCAGAGGAACATGGACCAGGTCTTAGAAGAGTTGCTAAGGACAAACTAGCAGATGATGAGGCAAGGGCAATTGATGACGGACATGATGTAGAAAGTCGTGGCACTGTAAATGGGTGGAAGACTGGAGTTAGAACCTCAAGGTGACGGAGGTTCCAGAGTAGGAGCAGGCAGTCGTACCTATCATCTGCCACACACCCCACAGCATGGGCAAGCTGGCCACCCCACAATGCCTCATTTCATGGAAGAGTTTGAACCAAAGAGAGTCGAATCCAATTGCGGACTTGGTACATTCTATTGCATCGGGCATTAATGAGTACGAGGGGTTGGATGGCTACATCAAGAGGGTGTTGTCCTTTGGAGAGTACATCCACATCAAGGAGAGGTGCACTATTGGGGCTGGAGGCCACTATAGGGGAGGAGCATCCAACAAAGATGTGCAAAAGCTAACAAGGAAGGTCACACTTCCGAACTTCAATGGGTCAGCAAAGAGCTCAACCAAGGCATGGATCCAAAACTTGATACATATCTTCACTTGAATCCCATGAGGGAAGTTGATGCCATACATTTCACCACCCTTCACATGGAAGGGGATGCATAGGAGTGGTGGTATCATGGACTAATCACGTTGGGGCACCTTCACATCACCACTTATACAGAGTTCACAAGGAGATTGTTGGAGAGATTTCAGACGGAAGTATATGGAGCTACACGTGAGAGAGTTGGACAAATTGACACAGACTAGCAGTGCAAAGGCCTACATTACGAAGTTACAGAGACTCGCAGTGATAGTGACAGATATTTCGGAGGCACACCTGATCATGTTGTTTGCGAAGGCGCTTGCCAAGGCTCTACGTGGATGGGTGAGGACTTACAAGCCCACATCACTACAGGATACTATTTCTAGGACCCGAGACATGATCGATGCAATGCCTAAGAACCAGGGCACAACCCCATAGGGGCACAAAGATGCATGCCCACCACAGCAAGATGGATGAAATAGCCAGTTGGATGATGACACCCAGAGGGACTTCAGGAAGAGGAGGTTGTCTTTCACATGCCAGGAGCCTTGGGTACTGGCGCACAAGTGCACCGATGGAGTCCTCGCTTCACTTCGAGGTGTGTCGAAGTATTTCACACTCAGGATCAGGGGGACTATACAGGGACAACGTGTGTCAATCCTCGTTAACAGTGGGGCCACCCACAATTTCATTGATGCCCAGATGGTGGAGCATAGGGGCATCCAGAAAACTACATTTAAGGGTTTCTCAATTTTGGTACCCGGAGACTGTGTTAGTGTCAATCTTTCCAGCCTTCCTCCAGTGATCAAATATGCTCTTACAAAGTGGTTTCAGAGTGTTAAGGTCAAATTTTTTCATTTCAGTGAGTCTTCAAGCAAAATTTGGTCACTAGGCATTAGGTCTAG
>APFE031490883.1:116361-134263 GCA_000404065.3 Pinus taeda | reverse complement strand
AGAGCATACATCTTCATGAGCATAGAGAGAGAAAATAATATGTCTTGTTGTGTTTGGCGACTTTAGGTAATTTTCCAAAATGTAAACTCATCAAGTTTAAAAACTTTCCATTGTAACCTCAAAATTCACAAGTTTAACCAACATTAATTTGATAGATCAAATGTGAAACAAGAAATATAGTAGATATATTCACATTCTTTATATCTCAAGCTAATGGGTTCGTAATGAAGCCAAAAGAGAAAAAAAACAAAAATTATGAATGGATTATACACATAGAGAAGAAACAATGGACACAAATCAAATGTTTAAGAGTTGAATTGTTAAGCCCTTATATTTTGACATAATAATAAGACACTAACAAATGAAGCACAAATTTACAACAAGGGAGGCTGCGAAGGCAGCAAGTCCCTGCCACCAAAGTATCATATTCTTAGTGATAGTAAACAGAGCTCATTAACCCAGTTGGAAAAGACATAGGGGTGGAGGCAAAACAACTACCGTGTACAGTAATTGTTCTATTGGTCGTATCTGTTGCAATTTGCCGAAGTTATGTTTGTTACGATAGTGCTCAAAAATAGATCTCAAATGTCGTCGAATAGCATCCCGTGAAATCTCTATAGAAAGTATCTGAAAAGTGAAAATTGAGTAACAAAAACTGCATTTGAGTCTCCATGATCAAGCACGTGTTTGTGACAAAAGATATGATAAGAAGATGTGCATGGGAATTTGGCGACGTGTAACATGCAATGAATCTTAGCGACTTTCCAAGATATATACATGTAATCATGGTTGTGCCAAGTTAAGACGTGCATGTTTTCCACTTGTCTAAACATGCAATCATTCTTTGAAGTTGTCTTTGAAACAACGATTAAGCAAACTCTACTACGATTTGCACATTGTGTTATGAAACCAGCTCAAGAAAAGATAGAAAAGATAGATCAACGCCTTAGAATTCAGCCTCTTTGAGGGGGAAATCCTTTACATTACATAAATGAACAATTCTTGGATGATTCAAATGACAAAACCTCCTTTCTATATATAGGAGTCTAAGGAGTCACAATATAAACAAGCCGACCTAACAATAATAATATAAAGCCACAAAAATAACAATAGAGGGATTCTATGGGGCACAGTAATAACAATATGGGGGCAATAGGGGCACAACAATATTAATAAGGGGTATAACTACAATAGTAATGGGGTAATCACTAGTATTATAGGGACCCAACATGCCCCTCTCCTTCAAAAAAGTGTTGTCCTCAACGCTTGAGTAGTTCTGGATACTTCTGCATAAATTCTCATCCTCCCATGTGGAATCTTCAGCGATAAGTTTCTTCCCACTTGATAAGATACTCTGAATTGACCGGATTTCGTAGTTGTCAGTTCTTGTTTCTGTGACTGCTTCCGATTCCAATATAATTTTTCCTTCCTCGTCAAGTTCTGGCAATATTGTTTGAACTGGGAGATTGTCGCCTATAACCTTCTTTAAACATGAAACATGGAAAAACTGGGTGCAATCGAGAAGCTGCAGGAAGCTCCAATTTGTATGCCATAGTACCAATCTTTTGCAACACCTTGTACGGACCATATACTTTGGTGATAATTTATTATCCTTCTTAGCTTGCTTGAGGGACATTTGCTTATATGGTTGTAGCCATAGGAATACCCAATCACCTATATCAAAACTTCTTTCGCTGCGATGTTGATCTGCCTGTTTTGTTTTCATTTTATTCTGTGCCAACACGAGGTATCCTTTAAGAGTTGGAGGACTTGTTGTTGATGTTCGATGTGATGTTCCAACTGCCTATGAAAACTTAGGGAATTTTCTCTTAACTATGATGTGATATGGATGGTGTTTTGTACCCATAAAGTGCCATAAATGGGGTCATTTTTGTTGCTGTATGGAAGGAAGTGTTATACCACCATTCAGCAAGAGGCAACCATTTGACCCATTGTGTCTGTTTATCAGATACAAGCAACGAAGATATCCTTCCAAACATTTGTTTACTATCTCAGTTTGCCCATCAGATTGAGGATGATAAGATGAGCTATGAGCTAACTGAGGACCAAGACAAGAAAATAATTCTGTCCAAAAATTTCCAGTGAAAATGGGATCTCTGTCACTTACAATAATCTTTGGGTTTCCATGTAGCTTTTGAATTGTTTCCATAAATGCAGTAGAAACTGTACTAGCTTTAAATGGATGTGATAATGCACAAAAGTGTGCATACTTGGTAAGTCTGTCAACTACCACCATGATGACACTCTTTCCCTCAGACTTGGGTAAACCTGTGATAAAATCCATTGAAACCTCCTCCCAACATTGGCTTGGAATGGATAAAGGTTGTAATAGACCCGTGGTCTTAATTGTTTCAATTTTATTTTGTTGGAAAACCAAAAATTCCACCACAAACTTTTGAATATCCGATTTAAGGCCATCCCAAAAAAATTCCTTCTTAACCCTGTGGCAAGTTTTTAAAAATCTTGAGTGCCCTCCTAAGGGAGAAGTGTGCAATTCCATAAGAACCTTTTGTTTCAGTTGGGAATTCTTACCTAGGTATAAGAAATATTTGTACCATAACAAATCATTTTTCCTGTTAAATGTATCAGATGTATTGGGATCTTGTTGTAACTTTTGAATGAGTGCCCACACTTCTTCGTCATTTTTCCATTCATACCTTTCTTTGTTTATCCAATCTAGTTGGATAATAGAAATGGAACAAAGCAATGCTTCCACACCCTCATCCTTTCTTGAGAGTGCATCTGCCACAACATTTTGATTCCCTTTTTTGTAGATAATTTCAAAGTCATGACCCAACATCATTGTGACCCATTTTTGCTGCTCTTTTGAAGATAATCTTTGTTCTAAAAAGTATTTAAGACTATCATGATCTGTTTTTACCTTGAACTGTCTTCTCATTAGGTACGGTCTCCATTTCTTAAGTGAATGTAGTATTTCCAACATTTCCTTCTCACAAATAGCTTTGTGTAAATACTTTCCTTTGATTGGACGACTTTCGAAAGAAATGGGTCATTCTTCTTGCATTAAAACAACACCAATTCGATTTCCTGAGGCATCACATTCCACAATAAAGGTTTTTGTGAAGTCCAACGTAGCTAAGACCGGTGCTTGGCACATTGCCTCTTTAAGATGTTCAAAGGCCTTCGTAGCTTCTTGAGTCCATGAAAATGCATATTTCTTCAATAATGTTGTTAGAGGTGCTGCTATTCTCCCATAATTCTTAACAAACTTGCGATAATACCCTGTCAAACCGAGAAATCCTCGTAGATGCTTTATGGATGCAGGGATTTTCCATTCCTTAACGAATTTAATTTTGTTAAGGTCTACCTTAACACCTTCATGAGATACAATATGACCCAGATATTCCACTTCTTGTACTCTGAAGAAACATTTGGAGTTTTTTGCTTATAATTGTTTCTCCTCTAATAGTTTGAGCACCCTGTCAACATGTTGAACATGATTCTTCCAAGACTTGCTGTAGATTAGTATATCATCAAAAAATAATAACAAAAATTTTCTAAGGAAGAGTTTGAAAATGGAATTCATCAAACCTTGAAATGTAGAAGGTGAATTGGTAAGGCCAAAAGGCATGACTAAAAATTCTTAATGATCCTCATGAGTTCTAAATGTTGTTTTCAGAATGTCTTCAGTCTTCATTCTGATTTGATGATATCCTGAATGGAGATCCAACTTGGTGAAGTAAATTGATCCATGCAATTCATCAATGATACGATTGGGGAATTTATCTTTAATAGTGAGCTATTTGAGCTCCCTATAATCCGGACACATGCGCCATGATCCATCCTTCTTGTGCACCAATACTACTGGAGCAAAGAAAGAACATTGACAAGGTTGAATTATACCATCCTCTAGTATTTCTCCAACCATATGTTCAATTTCACTCTTTTGGGCATATGGATATCTGTAAGGTCTGATGTTTGGAGGAACACTTCTTGGAATCAAATGAATAGCATGATCATGATCAAAAATAGGTGGGAGGCCTTTGGGAGTCTCAAATACCTTGGAATGATTGTCCAAGAATTTTTGGAGATATGGAGAAATAGATGATTTTGATGTGGGAAATTCTAGCAAACATAATTGTGCAAATACGCCTCGTTTTTATTTCTTTAGACGCTTTATCATTCCATTAGAGTTGATTATATTTCTCGGTTTCCTTGTCATACCCTTTAATTCACCTTCCTTTCCTTCTGAAAAAAATTTCATGAAAAGTTCTTGAAAATTAAAAGATATTGTACCCAAGGATTGTATCCATTGGACTCCTCATAAAAAATCAACACCACCCATTGGAATGGAAAGCATTGGGATATTCAATACATATTCCCCCATGGATAGCTTGATATTATGGCACTTATAAGAGCAATTTATGGTTCCTCCAATTGCAACCATCACTTGACACTCTGGTGCTAGATATAGGAAGCAATTCAATTCCTTCGCTATCTTATAATGAATAAAATTATGGGTACTGCCTGAATCAATCAACACTATTACCTTTTTCTTTTTGATATGTTCATCTATCTTGATAGTTTGAGGAGTTATTATTCCGGCCAATGCATTACAAGATATGGTCGAATTCATTTCTTCTTTCTCTAGGATTTTTTCCTGGTGTGTATCCTCTTCTTTTGATGTTTCTTGTTCATTTTCTTCTTCCTCTTAACAATCTATGTAAAAGAATTTATTCTCAACACACTTATGACCTTTAGTGTATTTTCTATCACGACACTTCCATCTTTATGGTTGTGATTGGTAGGCTTCCTTGTTGCCATAATTTTTCTTGCCAACCTAAATGCCTTCTCGAATGAATCAGGTTCCCAAATGCAAACCTCATGTTGGATGTTATCTTTTAAAGTCCCTATGAAAACATCAATCCTATGCTCCTCTGGGATATCTTTTACCCTTATATTCAATTTTTGGAAGTCCTCAATATGCTCCACCATTGGACCCTTTTGTTTGAGATTTATCAATTGGCTAAAGAATGTGTTTCTCTTTGTATCCTCATAATGTGCTATCATTTCATCTGTAAAAATTGACCAAGTGACAATTTGTTTACAGGGGCAAAGCCATCGATACCATACAAACTGATTGGGTTCCAAATATAAAGTTGCAATGCATACCTTTTGTGTGTTTTGCACATAGTGGAGATTGAAATATTGTTCCATGTGTAGTATCCATGTTACGGGATCCTTTCCATCAAACTTCCTCATTTCAATATTTGGAATGTGATGGGTCTTTATTCCAATGTTAGAGTCTATGAAATCATGATTAACATTTATTTTGTTCTCATCATGAGTGTTCTTTACTACCTTTTCACCATTAGGAAGCCTTTCTTGTAGCAACTTTCTCAAACCTTCCACGTCTTTCTTCAAATCTTCAATGTTTTCATTCTTTGAATCATGATTAACATTTATTTAGTTCTCATTCTGATTTTTCTCTACTACCTTTTTGCCATTAGGAAACCTTTCTTGTAGCAATTTTGTCAAACCTTCCTTCCAACCTTCCATGTCCTTCTTCCAACCTTCAATGTTGTCTTTCATACCATCCATCTTAGCTTCCACGCCTTTCTTTAAACCATCCATTTTAGCTTCTATTATTTTTTGTAAGAGTTAAATTTGTTGCACTTGGTCTCGTAATTTTGATATATCATGTTACATTTCTTCCTCTTCTTCATGAGTCATGCTAGAGATTTTAGGTTGCTTACTAGGTGTTTCCATTTTATTTCTTCGTGGCATCAATTAATGATAATTATTCTTCACTACGCCCTTTGAATTCCTTGAAACTAATTTTTAAAACCAAACTTATGCAAAAATTTTAAAAAAACTACACACCTTTTTTCACTTTGTAGGAGCTCTATATTGAATCTGATGTATCTCTAAAATTTCGGATCTCCAAGGTCTGAAATTGCAAACTGTAGTAGCCCTCTGAGTCCTCTTTCCAAAGTCACTAGTCTGATCGAAATTGGATTCTCCAAGAAATCATTATTCCCAATCTTGCAAGATGACCTGATTATGCACTTTTTCAGTAGATCGAACTTGTGCGAAGTGCCACGTGTCATTGTTTCAACCTTCAGAACTGAAAACGATGCATAGAAAACTAAAGTGCATCCTCTTTCTGTAACTCATGAAATTTCAATCTGATACTCAAAGAGAAAGTTATGATGACTTTCCCAAGGTCACCTCTTTGGGATGTAATTTGGGAGTCTGCAAAAACCCTAACTTCCTTGGATCATATCTTTGAAAAAATAGCGAGACAAGATCTGAAATTCAATCCCAAGGGTCATTAATATTTCAACTCAAATGGATTTTTTTAGCTTCTGAAACATCGTAGAAGAAAAGTTATAGCGAAAATTCCACAATGACTTGTTTTGGAGCAACGAAACCCTAGAATCCAAAGCTCTAATACCAAATGTTATGAAACCAACTCACAAAAAGATAGATCAATGACTTCAAAATCAACCTCTTTGAGGGGGAACCTACTTTAGATTGCACAAATGAACAATTATTGGATGATACAAATGAAAAAATTTCCTTTCTATATATAGGAGTCTAAGGGGTCACAATATAATAAAAGGCGACATAACAATAATAATATAAGGGCACAACAATAACAATAGTGGGCTCCTATGGGGCACAATAATAACAATATGGGGACAATAGGGGCACAATAATCACAATAAGGGCTACAATAACAATAGTATTGAGGGAATCACTAGTATTATAGGGACCTAACATAAAGAGGTTATCATATTGAAGTCTCCCCCCAAAACCAAAGGGAGATGCCCTTTCCCGATATTCATCTTACTCAGATCTTGCAGAAGTTTGATCTTCTCCTTGATTCTTTGATGCCCATAAAAAATTATGAACACCATTGTGCTTGAGGTTCTTATAACCTTCATTTCTATTGATAAGTATGATCTATTGGCTTTAGAGTCTAGTAAGATCAAGGATTTGAGGTTCCAACAGATGGCCAATCCCCCTATCGAGCCTTGAGCCTCCACCTCCATTGTGTCATACCTTCTCCCTAATCTCCTACTTAACTCCTTTATTTTCTCTATTGAGCACTTTGAATCTTGTAAAAAAATGATATCAGGTTGTTCCATTTGAATATTTTTCTTTAACAACCATTGTTTCCTAAGGCTACTAATTCCTCTTATCTTCCATGATAAAAATTTCATGATTTAACTATAGTTTAAGGAGTGCAAGCCTAATGCTCTCATCTTAGCTGAGTTTATAACATAGCTCCCAACTCCTTTAGGGCGACACTGTTCGGATTCCA
This sequence comes from Pinus taeda, assembly GCA_000404065.3. Classification (NCBI taxonomy): domain Eukaryota; kingdom Viridiplantae; phylum Streptophyta; class Pinopsida; order Pinales; family Pinaceae; genus Pinus; species Pinus taeda. The sequence goes on along the minus strand of APFE031490883.1, from coordinate 126,951 downwards.
CCCTATTTTTTGTTGGTTCTTTTGTGGCACCATAATTGTCTGAGATCATGTTGTTTTCACTCCTAATTGAAATCCCTTCGAATATCCCATTGCTTTCTTTGGATGCGGTCTTTTCTGCCCCCTTAATATCGTCTCTTCTCTCATTAGGTATAGATGTTGGATTCTATCCATTTGGTTCATGTTGATTGCTTCTATCCCCTGTTTCCTCACTTGTTCCACCATATCCTAGAGGTCGATTCCCTCTCATTCGATTATCTCCTACAATTCTAGATCCTCTGTTCCTACTCTGCTTAGGGTCATTTCCATGTCTCCCTCAAAATCTTTTGATAGATCTAGGATATCTCCTTGTTTTTCATAGTCCTCATTCGGCTACACCATTTCTTCCTCTTTTTCTTATCCTTTTCCCTCCCTGTCCTCCTCTTCCCCACCTTGTCCCTCTGGGTTTTCCTCGGATATGAATTCAAAGCTATTTCTTGGAGCTTTCCTTCCCTGATTTTGTTGTTGTTGTCTTCTATTAGGTCTACCCCTCGGAGTGGGTCTGACAAAAATATTTGCGTCATTTCAGTTTGTCTCTTTGCTTTGTTCCTCTATTTTTCTTAAGGGGCATTGCCTTATCAGGTGGCCATGTTCAGAGCATCTTCTACATTTGAAAGGGATTTGTTCATAATCCATTGGTTGTAACCAAAATTCATCATGAAACTATAATTTAACAACTTCAGGCATAGCCCCGAAGACATCCATTTCAACACAATTTTTTGCATATGCTCTGTATCTGCCTTGTAAAGTTGCTTATGATATTGTTATGAATTTTCCAAGAGAATCTCCTATCAACTTTGAATTTGTAGGAAGCCAATAGTCTAGGGGAAGGGAATACAACCTGAACCAAAATAGGATGCATGTAAAGGTTTTCTTCTTTGGTGTGAAATTCTCCATCCATGGCCTCATGTATAAACCAACTGATGCAAAAAAATAAGGACCACCATCAAATATTTAGTATGTGTCTTCCATATTAGAAAATAACACCGTGAAAGATCATTTTGACCCTAGATGTAGCTCTATTTCTCCCCTCGGTTTCCAATGATGTTTGATCAAATCATAGAAAGATTTTTCTATGGGCCAGAGACCCATGAAATTGCATATGACAACATATGACCTCATACATTCCCTAAAGGCCTGGGTCTTGGGATCGATGATCAATGTCATTGGGATCACCACTATTTTTGGCTTACACGACCATGTGGAGCCTTTTGACTTTTGATTTTGTTCCTGGTTTTCTTGCTTCCCTATTGGGCCCATATCTTGATTTATTCTCTATCCTTTCCACCTACTTCTGTTGACCCATGGACATTCTATGATATACCATCTACATGTGACCTAAAGCCCATCATGATCCCCTTCCCTTTGTCTATTACCACGTTTCGATAGGAGGGAGCCTTGCTCCCTCCGGCTTTGAAAGCCATCTATGTCAAACCCTAGCTTCTGTTGCTCAGAAAACTGTGCTTCTCCCATTCCTCTTTTGAAGTATTACATATCATAACACTTACCCCAAGATACATTTCACATTGATCAGATTAAATAAACAATCAAAAAATTAAAAAACATACAAATTAACTAAATTGTAACTTTATTTTAAATATTATATATAATTAATTATAAAATAATTTAATTTATGAGTTAAACCATTTTCTTAACCATGGAGATTCACCCCCACTGGTAAATTCTTAACCATGTAGATTCTTAGCTTGTAAATAGTTTTTGTTATAATCCCATGGGTCAAAACCATGGCTGATATATGACATACCCAATATGACATGTGTTGATATGATGCTTTATTTAATTAATTAATTTGAAATAAATTAATTAAAAGAACATAAATAAATTGGAGATAATTCTTAACCCTTGATATATGTATAATACTATGAATATTATAACACAAATCATGGATGTTAAATCTCCACCATCCACCTAATAATTACTGATAATTAAATTAAAAATATGAAACACCTATTTTGAAATAGACATGACTATCGACATTTTTTTTTAATGTCACCTCAAAAATTAAAAAGACATACAAGATATATTTAATGTCACCTCAATTAAAATTACACACACTCAGAACATTAATGAACAATTTGAATTGAGTAAATTGTTGGGTGTGTGTTATATTCTTTACATGACTAGTTCCAGGTGTTGTTACATTGCATCAGGTGCAATACCCCTGCACGGTTCACGGAAGCACCCTGATTTTTTTTAGGCGACCCAAGGATGGTTGGGTAGATCCAAGGATGGGGGGTAGACCCAAGGATGGTGAGCGGACCCATCCTTGGTTTTGCAAATGGATTTGGCAAAGATGGTTTTTCCCATGGTAGTTTTTATATTCAGTCAAGGTAACTACATTTATGTTCCAATCTAGGGTTAATGGTGTTATCACTAAAAAAATGTTTTTGGTTGTAGGAGAGAAATTCATAAGGTAACCATTCAAAACTAATCTTACAGATTGAAGGCTAACCCCTTCAATCTAGAGAGGGATCTCTCTAAAAATATAATCACTATATTTAGTGATTGAATGTACTTTTACACAATGACTAGATCTTCAGTTGAGTTGTGTTGATGTAGGGTTTGGTTGGGCATGCGAGAGATAGTCTATTGAGCAATGGAGTTAATAAGCTAGGGTTTAAAGTAACTTACCTAAATACTGGTTGTTTGATCAGGATTGACAAAGGCAAGGTAGATTGCACATCCTAGACATTGGTCATCGTTATAGCTGAACGAATAAAATAAGAGAACAATACACTACAATAGGGCATATGAAATGAATCCTAAATCAGCTTTAGAATATAAGAGTGAAAATATTTGAAAAATATGAAACAAAGCATCAAAGCAAGGATGAATTATGTAATATTTACTCTTATTCAAATATTCATAAGACCATACATTCAAATGATATTAAAAATAAGGAAACACTGAAACATGTAGAAAACACATACTAAGATATACCATCACATGAATATTTATATAACTGATCAAAATCTAATGATCTTGGAAAAATGTAGATTGATAAAGCTTTCAACACATAAACAAGGGCTATTCTTTCATAAAAAACCAGCCCTTGTTCTTCCTTTTACATTTAAATTATAGAAATACTACATAGGTTTTAGATCCACAATTTGTGGAAAGTATTAAGTACAATAATCCTCAATATCCAAAAGAAATGGATCTGAAAAACCTATTCACCCATATTTATTCTGATCCCGAGTTGAATTTGATGAGGTGGCCTTCAACTGTTGACTTGGCATTTTTATAGGAAACCAAATTTCGAAACAATTGGCAAATTTATGAAAAATAGGCTTCAAATATGCATTCAAATCTCCCAAACCATGATAGTTGTGTAAAAACTAAAAGATATTTTTTTTTCAATTTGCTCATTCCCTTGAAAAACTCTTTCATATTTTGAAAATTCATCTTCATCTCCTCGAAAACCTCGCCCAAAGTGGATGATTAAAACAAGAAATAATTAATTATTTAAATTCTAAAAATAGGTTGAAAATATTCCTTCATATCCTTCAAACCATGCTGGCTGTGTAAAAACTAAGAGATAATTTTTTTAAATAGTTTTTCACCAACAAAAACCTCTTTTTTTTTACAAATTCATCTCCATATGTTGGAAACTTCATTTGAAAATATTGTCTAAAACAAGAAATTAACAAAATTACAAAACTTGGAAAAATATGCCTCAAATATTTCTCTGTAATTTCCAAACCACGATTTCTGGGTAAAATATGAAGGAGGTTTTTGTAAATAATCTCATTCCTAACAAAACCTATTTTTTGTTTTTTAAAATTCCTTTTCAATTGTTTGGAAACTATGATTGAAGATGGTGACTAAAACAGGGAAAAAAAGAGCGTTGTCATTTCTCTGTCTTGTTGACTATTTGACCAAAAACATAGGGACTTCATAGGCATGATTACAATCCAAAAAAGTTTGTATAATATCTTCGTACAACCCTAGAGTATGCTAGCTAGACTGTAAAAAAACTTCATGAAATATATTAGTCAAAATTAAGGTTTTTACAACAAAATAAATTCCCCTGTTCTTGGCTCAAGGTACTACTACACGAAAAATACAAATTTGTTTATTATTCCATGGCTTCACTAGCTTGAGAAAGGAGGTCTAAGTTATCTTGGCTTCATTTCACCCTTCTGGTAGCTTTTTGTATGATTTTAGCAGCCTTTAGGGTTTCTTTCCTGTTTCTGTCAGCATGCTCTATTTTCCTCTGTCTCTTTCTTCTCTTTAAAGCTTGCACATTCTCTTCCTTTGCGTAAATAATCACGGTATCCTTCAACCTAGGGTTCATTTTATCCTTGAAATTCAGTCTTAGCTTGTTTGTAGGGCAAGTATGAGGTTTTTTTCATTAACCCTAGGCTTTGTTTCCATTTCTTCCTCCCCTGTTTTCCATTTTCTGTTTTCCTTGTTTATTTCCTTTTTTCATATTTTGTTGCTATATGCTTTGCCTACTCTTCTAGACCCTAACCTATGGTTCCTTTAAAAGGTTTTCAATATGCTCTTCAACAGGGATATGACTAGGGTCTCCCTTTGTTTCCTTAACTAGGGTTTTGACATAAAAATATTCACATGACCTGATCGACCCATCTTTGCAAAGACTCTTAACACTGCAAATCCCTCTACAATCATGAATTCTCCTGGACAGAGGCTGCACACACTTTTAGAGCTTTCCCACGCACTGTAAGAAAATTTATGGGTTTGCTGGAAATTACCATTTTAAGGTAAACTAGGAAATTTAGGGTTTTGAGTTTAAACTTCTTGGGATTTACAATGAAGTTAGCTACCACACCATGGATGTAAAGGGGTAGGGATTTGTGAAAAGACGCTCAAACAATTGAAATGATGGGGTTGGAAGCTCGAAAACCTATCTTTTAAAATTTTTGATGAGTGCAACGAAAATATTTCATAGCGCCCACTGTAGGCTTGCGGTAGGCTAATTGCGCTGCGAAAAAATTAGGATAATATTAGAGTTAGGTGAAAAGACTTGATTAGACATGTCCCTAGGCTTGTATAGAAATTTACACAAGAAATTTTATAGGCCCTTTACATAACCATGACATTGCATATTATAAATATCAAATTTCTATATGCTTATTAATTAAATTTAAATACGAAGTTATGAAATATAATGATTATGAAATAAAGTTTATATCTATATATATATATATATATTATATATATATTAATATATTATATAAGCAAGCTTTATTAAGGTTTTCTTTTGTTTATTAATTATATGCTATGAAATATTGTGGTTTTTTCGCAGTAATACCCCTAGTTGGGCTCATTTGAAGGGACAGCATGCCCAACCAACTCAACTAATGGAGCCTGACCCTGATGGACCCAATGAGAATTGAACTTGAACCTCATGATAAAGGGCCAAATACTTGGCAGTTGGGGATTCAACCGACAACTACTCATTAGGGCTTATGGAATATTGTGGTTATGAATATGAATCCTCATTATTTAAATTTATTTTAAAGTGATATGCATATTATGATTTTTTCTTGCAAACGATTATTGTAATGTAATGTTTAACATTTTGATTACGTTAAATTCAATAAAAAATTAATATAATTAAAATAAATAAATAAAAATATTAATGTAATCTAATGTAAACATTTTATCTCGGTCAAAATAAAATAAAAAAATAAAATAACAAAATTAAAATAACCCTACAAAATTAAAATAATAATAATAATAAAAGTGATCCATGATATTGGCCCATGGTATTCATGTGAAATATAACCTATTTAAAGGGGGAGGGAAATTAAACTAGTCTAGATCCATCTTAATTCTAGATCTACCAATCAACAAGAGGGATCAAATCTCTTTTAACTCTAAAGAGGTATGCATCTCAAGAGATTTGATCCCTCTCGGCGCTTGGTAGATATGGAATTAAGATAGATCTAGGTTGGTTTGTAATTTTATTAATAATGATAAAAAATTATCATATAACAAATTGAATTAAATCGATCTATTATTTTTCTTAGTTTTTGTTGACACCTAATCATAGGGATTGGGTGAACAACTGTAATTAGTGTAAATAAATAATAGAGAAAATGAAGAGTCATCGGGAGATGAGCTGAACAGTCACTCCCTCTTGTATATAATAATGAATGACCTAAATGAATAATACGATTACATTTGAGGAGTTACCTCCTAGTCTAACATGGTATTAGAGCCAACACCATTTTTGGCTTCCCTCTCTACTTTGCAACTCCTCTCTCGTCACTACTACCCCTCTCTGGCAACTGTTGTAGATGTTTGGCTGGTTATGTGAGGCAACTGCTGCACAAGCGCAATTGAGGTATCACTCTCTTTCTAGTTTCATAGTGTTAAACACAGGCGCGATGAATGAAATTCTCTTATGACTATGTATTAACATTCTGGACACTAATCGGGTATTTTTCTCTGTTCATACATTTTATTTATAAATCATAGTCAGTTAGTGTTAAGCGTTAATACTGAGTTTAAGAGCTAAACCTTTTCTTAAGCATCTTCATTAAAATATGAATTAAACACGTGGGTAGTATTCAGCAAGTGGTAAGCGGTATCTCATGCACCCTAAAGGCTGGAAGTGGTATTCCTAAACTTCACGTGATTAACCTTAGCAGTTGACACATAGCATAGGAAAACCACTTTTCTCACGCGCTCTCGACTTGTTATACATGATGCAAGATTTCACGCGAGATTATGCGATAGACGTTGGATCAAGCGGGATTAATCGACAGTGGAGATCGGCCAAGCTAGTTGGTAGTGAGTGACGTGATAGCCATTCGATTAGTCGGGTCAGATCTGATGGTGATTGCGTCAGTAGATGAATGTGAGTTAATTTAAATTTCGGACATGATGTGGTTATTAAAAGGAGTTTAAGGTTTAAAGTGATCAGACCATCCACTTAATTGGTGATCAGACACATATCGCTTTCGAAAGTGCGCGCAGGTTAATGTTAGAAATGGATGTGATAAGGTTATGAACTAGAGTTTTAATTCCTTTTGGTTCCATTATGAGATTGCGCGATAGTTGTTCGATTGGACGGGTCCCATCGATGGTGGAGATCGTCTGGGCTAGTTGGTGAGTAGACGACATGATATCCATTGGATCTGGAGAAGTGGGATCAACGGCACAGATTGAAGCACTTGATAAAAGTAGAAGTCAATGAGGGACCGATAGTGATTGGTTAGATAAGCGAGACCCTCATGAGAAAAATGCATGTACAGAACCAGATTTAAGCGCAACTGATTAGTTACAAAGTTAACCAGTAGTTGAATTACAGACTACCACCTCATTTTCGTCAACCTCCTGTGTCATTTCTAAAATGCACTCATTGATATCTATTGTGGGAGTGGTTCTCACCGGGAAGGAGAACTATCCTGAATGGTCATGGAAAATCAAACACACTCTCATTTATAATGAAATGTGGAAAGGAGTGTGTGTTGGAGATAGAGACAAAGAGCCAGAACAACCTACCTCAGACAAGGAATTCTCCATTTGGGAAAATAAGAACAACAAGGATTATACATTGATTCCAACATCAGTAAATGAAGAGGTGAGTTTCCATATTTCGCCATTTTCAAATGCTTTCGAAGCCTTACAAAAATTGAAGGAACTCTATGACTCACACTTTGCACTTGAAGTTGTTCAACTCATGATTAAATTGTTCACCCTTGAATTACAAAATGATGATCCTCTTTCTCTTGCATCAGAAATAAAATCTATTATGCATGATATCAAAATCACTAATGTTGAGCTGGACATTCCTCTGATAGCTTTTCTCAAGGCACTTTATCCCACTTACTCAAATTATCTTGAGTCATTGCAAGCAAATGGAAACCTCAAAGATATTACCTTTGACTCCCTTTAAAAAAAAAATGTTGAAAGAGAGGAAGCTTTTGGGAAGAAGACAACTGCTCAATCTTCTTAAGAGGTTGTGTGCCTTGCACATAGAGAGAAGAATCTTGCTCAATATTCTTTGATAGGAAGAGGTGGTTGAAGAGGAAGAGGAAGATATTTCAGAGGTAGGGGGGGGCTGACACTCTCAAGGAGAAAAGTTAGATTTGCACTGCATATGCTGCAAAAGATATGGATCACATGATGCATCCACATGAAAGTTTCCTTGGGATAGAATTGAGCATGAAAGAAACCAACCCAAAGGTAATGAGAAAGAGAAAGGTAAAGCACCTGAATCCACTCACTATGTTATGGCACACTGTAATATTGGAGTAAGTGAAGACTTATTTAATGCTTCACTTTCTTCTTGGAAAAATGATTGGTTTCTTGATTCAGGAGCAACTTGCCACATGACTTTTAGAAGATATTTTTTTGAATAATTTTCTGAAAATGTTGATGGAGTAGTATACTTTGCAGACAAATCAAAACTAAATCCATCACGGCTTGGTACAATCATGCTGAAATTGATTGGTCATCCAGACTTTCTTCTGCATCATGTTTTATATCTCCCACAACTGAGGAGAAACTTATTGTCCTTGGTCCAAATCCACTAGCAAGGACACTCCATTAATATGTTTGATGGCAAGCTTGGGGTGAGAAAAGCATCATATCACTCACTTGTCATGATGGGGATAGAAGAAGAAAGGCTTCTCAAGCTACAGGGTACCTCTACTCATGTAGAAAATTTCTCATACAATTCTCATTATGAAGAAGGTACATTTCCATCAAGTTTATTATGGCATGCTAGATTTGGACATTTGAAATATGAAAACCTCCACTTGTTGAAGAAAAATGGTGTTATTGGTTTGCCTACAATTCCTAGGAAACTTAAGCAATGTGATGCTTGCATTCTAGGAAAGCATAGCAAACAATATTTTCATGATTCAAATTCCATAGCACATAGAAAACTTGAACTCATTCATTCAGATTTATATGGTCCAATGTCTGTTCCTTCTGCAAATGGAAATAAATATATGATGACATTTATTGATAACTACACCAGAATGTGTTGGGTTTATTTATTGAAGAACAAATTTGATGCTTTTCAATCATTCAAGAACTTTCATACATGGATTGAAAATGATGCACAATCTTGTATTGGCTCTATTCACACTGATAATGGATAATAGTACACTTCAAATGAATTTGAAAACTATATTTGCCAACATGGGATCAAATATCAAACAATTGTGCCTTATAATCCCCAACAGAATGGAATAGCTGAAAGAATGAATAGGACAATCTTAAATATGGTGCGCTCCATGAGGTTTTTCAAAAATGTAAAAATGATGTTTTGGGTTGATGCAATTCTATGTGTTGTATATATAAAAAATAGATGTCCATCTAATGCTATTAGAAACAAGACTCCTTATGAAATGTGGTATGGGCACATTCCTTTGGTAAATCATCTCAAGGTCTTTGGTTCCACATGTTATGCCTTGATATCAAAGGTACATAGAAACAAACTTGGTGCAAGAAGTCGTAAGTGTATCTTCCCGGGGTATTCAAACACCTCCAAAGCATACCATTTCTATGATGAAGTCAATAAAAAGTTCATTGTATCTAGAGATGTAATCTTTCTTGAATCATCCAAAATTGACAATGTTTTTGAGCGGCAACTTGATCGCTTGGATAGATTCAAAAATGAAAATTCATTTCAAGAATTTGATAATCAGATTCCACATCTTGAAGGGGGGATTCCTATACTAGATCAACCTGTGGAATCTTCTTATGAAGCACTCTCTCCCCCGCATGAAACTCCAACAACAGATGATACTTTGAGTGATGTGATTGAAAAAATTGAGAGACTCAATCTTGATTCAGTCCCAACTCAATCAATGGAGCAGCCTGGACCATCTCAGAGAGGTCCCCCAAAGTGGCTGACAAAGACACTTGAAAGTGTTCATCCTGATGAGGTTGGAAAGATAGGAACTAAAAATTCACCCTGGCAAAATGGAGGTGATGTAGATGACTCTAATTCACCTGTTGTTATGGATGTTTCTTATGATTGTGAATTGAATTTGTCTACAGATTTTGAACCAAATTCCTTCAAAGAATTTGCTTCTCATGATGAATGGAAAGAAGCAATGCAAAAGGAGTATGATGCCTTGATAAAGAATGGCACTTGGAAGCTAGTTGATCCTCCATTGCGAACCAAACCAATTGGCTGCAATTGGGTCTATAAGAACAAGTATAAAGCAGATGGCTCACTTGACAAGCACAAAGCCAGGCGTGTGGAAAAAGGTTTTTCACAGAAGGAAGGGGTCGATTATGAGGAGACTTTTGCCCACACAACAAAATGGGCTACCATCCAAACACTCTTTTCCCTAGCAGCTCAGAATGGTTGGAAAGTCCATCAAATGGATGTAAAAAATGCTTTCTTGAATGGAGATCTAAAAGATAATGTTTTTATGTCCCAACCTGAAGGATTTGCTGTAAAATGACATGAACATAAAGTATGAAAACTTGTGAAATCCTTGTATGGCCTCAAACAAGCACCGCGAGCTTGGTATGAAAAGCTAACTGAGCATCTTCTGAAACTCAATTTCAAACATTATGATCTTGATGATGCAA
>APFE031490883.1:62611-107203 GCA_000404065.3 Pinus taeda | reverse complement strand
ATGGAGATAAGAAAGAATAACAAAAGGAAGAAGATAAGAAAAATAGAGAGGACAACTATAGGAAAAGGAAAATCAGCTAGCATGTATGGCCAACCTCTCCTTGGAGGCCATCCAGTGTAGGATGCTAGCTAAATCTTATGATATTTACCTCAGAGAATAATGGCTGCAATTTCAAGTTAAAACACTAGCACAAAGGAGCACCATGCCATTTTAGGATTGCAGACAGTTTATTGATCTTCGGGATAAAAGTGCACTAAAGGATGGGGCCAAAATGGTTGAGTTTTACTTGCATAACATGGCCCTCACAGACATGAATAATTTGGATCCTAATGCAGAGCTAGGAGATCTACAATTAATGGCTTTGGCATCATGGCTAAACCATGAGAAGTCAAGGGCTGCAAAGATGAAGGAATATTGGCTAGAGAGAAAAATGAACCTCTCTTCATCAGAGCTAAACAATTAAATCCCATGGCCCTACTCAGCACCCATAATCTAATTGCAAATGATCCTCAATTGGCACTTAGATATCTTGCTGCCCAAGGGCAAGAAATTTCACATATTGAGGATATAGTTAAGCTGCTAAGAGATGATAATATACATGCCTGCTAAAATACAAGACATTGCCACACAGTTTGAATATCATAGAAAATAAGAAGAGGAAAAGAGGCAGAAAGGAAAGCAGGCTTCTATGAACAAGAAGAAGAGACCACAGAAGAAGCATGGGATGTCAGAAAGGCTACTAGAGCCACTAAGTTGTTCAAAGGATAAGCAACACTTTCAGTAGGGGGTGATGATGAGCCTCATTATTGAGTAGTTATATGGGTCTTAATTGTCCTTAATTCACCTCCTAGCTTAGTCAAACCAACTATTCTCACAACTTATTGCATACTTTTGTCTATATTTTGTTTATGAAATGAGTTAGAGTTGGATATTTGGCTTTGTAGTCTAATGTGCATATAATGCAAGAAAATAGGATAAAAGGAAGGAGAAATGCAGTTATAAAGGATAAAAGCATAGAACTATAGCAAAGACCTTGGTCAAGACTCAAATGGGACAAGGTAGAGGAATTATAGGAGGTTAATCCTCCTCATATACTACCCTTCCATTCGAAGATTCCTCCATCAACTTAGAGTGAAGACAACCACATCATGAGGACTAAAGAAGACAATGAAGCAAGTGAAAGGGAAAACAAGAACTTTTCTATCATTAGAGGCCAAGCCTCCCTAATGGGAAGGAAGTTGTTAGAGATTTCAAAATGTATAAATAGAGAGGCTTAGAACCTCACTAGGATTTATACTTCATTTGTAAAACCCTGTTTTATTTATGAACTGCAAAGGCTTGTGAATTTTCTTTGTAATCCATGGTTTCTGTGATAAAGGCGAGTTCTGTTTAAGCCAACTCTGAGTTAAACTTCAAGGGCTGAAGCTCTTGGGTTAGGACCCAACCCAAGAAACCAAAACTCCTCTTTATTGTTATGTTATTCTAGCATAGAATTCTATTTTGATTATTTGTTAAGTAGTTTCATGGTTTTTTTATGCATTTTCTCAAGAATTTTTGGTTCTGATTCATTTGGCTAAGCAGCTTTCTGGTTCTGTTCATTTATTTGAATAGCTTCCTATTTCTATTCATCTATTTCAGTAGTTGCATTTGCTATATTTTACTGTCATTTGTGGTTTTTTAATTCACAGGTCAGATTAGAGGAAAGGATTATTATTAGGTTGTGCACAGGTATCTCGGCCTCATCTCCTCCCTCTGAGACCATCACTTGAGGCAGAGACCCGCGAGAAACCCCAAAAACATAGTTTCTGGTTCTCACATAGGCTATGGAGTTCGTTGTTTGAATGTAGTTAGTTGTATACCCTCACTGGTTTTCTCTATTATTTTTCTTTGAAACTGCCTCCAACACGTTCTCCCTCCATCGCTTCCTCGTTGTCCGATCACCAAAAAACCTTCACAATCACCGTCCAATTCACTATTTTCTTCAACTGCCACCTCGCATGGAGCCCACCATTCATGTTATGAACTTTAAGTCCCCACCATCGATTTTCCTTGCCTAATCTGACGACAGTCGCTTCACCCGATCACCAAATAGCTTGGTCGATCTCCACCATTGGTCAGCCCCACCTGATCCAACGGTTGTTATGGCATATCGCGTGGATTTCTGTCCGACCATTATCTGCCCAAGAGCACGCGAAATGGGTGGTTTCCCCGTGCTACGTGTCGCCCGAGGAGGCTAATCGCATAAAATTTGAGAAAACCACTTACAACTTTGAGGGCATGCGATAAACAGCTTACCGCCCTCTAAACTCGCTCCACCATTTTCGCACATTCTTTTTCCCGTGATCTAATCTCCGCTATTCATCTACCGACTAGCCTCATCTGTCCATCTCTTGCCTTCACCCGCACGATAAGATCTTAGTCATTCATCGCTCCTGTTAGCCTCGCCCGTCCATCTCTTGGCCTCACTCGCGTGATTAAATCTTAGCCATTCATCTAATTTTCTCCCTTGTTCACCCATCTACCTATGTAACCCTCCGCAATCAAATCTCTCCTGTTCATTTCCTTTCACCCAACTGATCCAACGATTCTTGTGAATTGTTGCTCCCTCACGCCCTCCTTTCACTAATTTCGACCTTTGATCGCTTTTTCCGCATGAAACCTGACTTAGCCTAACATAGATAATTAGCCTTAGGTTAATGTTAAATTAGCAATTCTACTTAGCATAGCTATTTGGTTGATTAAGTTAGGTTATGATGCAAGTTTAGCCTTTCATGTTGTTTTCTTCATTACTGCAATAGAAGTAGCTCTCTCTTAGAATAAGGTTTTCTCTCCTTCCATCAAAGAATTAAAGTTTCTTTTGACTCTATAAATAGTGACAACAGGTAGGACCTTCACTTCTACTTATGCATATAACACTGCCACTACCAAGTTTGTACGAACCCCGGGTTGATAAGTAAAGCGAGTAGCCCTGGGAGTTGCAGCATTATTGTTGCAATACCTAGGCTCATCAGTATGTGTAGATGATATTTTGATGACATAGAAAAATGAGAGCTACATTGCATCCATAAAGAAGGAATTGAGGAAAGGTTTCGAAATGACTGATTTGGGTTATGTTCATTACTATCTTGGTATTGAAATAACTCAACATCCAAAGTCCATATTCCTTTCTCAAAAGAAGTACATTGGAGATCTGTTGAACAAGTTTGGCATGATTGAATGCAATCCTCTAACTACTCCAATGGAACAAAACTTAAAGCTCACATCCATTGAAGGAAAAGAATTTGAGGATGCAATAATGTATAGACAGCTTGTAGGAAGTCTCAACTACCTAACTACTACTATACCAGACATTTCGTTTGTTGTTGTAATCCTCTCCAGGTTTATGCAAAAGCCTTGTAAGGGACATTGGTCTACTGCATTTCTAAAGTACTTGAAGGGAACTCAAGACTTTGGAATCAAGTATACACAGGTGGGTGGCTTCAAATTGATTGGATACTCTGATTCAAACTTTGATGGAGACAAAGAAACTGGGGTATCTACTTCGGGTTATTCTATGAGTCTTGGATGAGGACATGTCTCCTGGAGATAACGCAAACAATCAGTTCCAACAGATTCCACAACAAAGGCAGAATATGTGGTAGCAACTGAGGCAACAAAAGAAATTGTGTGGTTGAGGAAAATTATGGAAGATTTGCAGGTAAAACAAGTACAATCGACTCCACTCATGATTGACAATACCTCCGCAATAAAGTTGGCCAAGAACCCAAAGTTCCATGATTGAACGAAGCACATCAATACAAAATATCATCTCATTAGACATCATGTTGAGGCCAAAACAATCCATCTTCGCCATTGTTCCACTAATGAGCAGATTACAAACATCTTCACCAAAGCGCTTGGAAGAGAAAAGATTGAAAGATTCAGAACAATGTTTGGACTCACCAACATCCCTTCAGATTAAGGGGGCGAATGTTGACACCTAACCATAGGTATTGGGTGAACAAATGTAATTAGTGTAAATAAATAATAGAGAAAATTAAGAGTCATTGTGAGATGAAATGAATAGTCACTCCCACTTGTATATAATAATGAGCAACTTAAATGAATAATATGATTACATTTGAGGAGTTGCCTTGTTATAGCACCATTTACCACTCTTGGTATATATGATGCTTTTTTTATGGCCTAGGGCAGCCCCTCCTTCCAAACTTGGTCCAAATATATAAAAAATAGTGTTTTATTCCATGTACGCTACTTTCCCATGAGCTAAAAGCGTGTACACGCAAGTCAGTCAATACCCAACCCATATATATGTATTAAAACACTTAAAAAATTAATTTTCCTTAATTTGGGCAGAGTTCACAGGTTTTACCTGTTGATTAGCTCCTATTGCCCGTGGCCCAACTACTTCCCAACTAAAAAACTAATTGGGAGAGGTATAAATAGATCTCTATGGGAAGGCCTTAAAGAGGATAAGAGATAGAGTTATTATACTGAGATTATCCCTGACAAAGTCTGATGAATCCCTGTGCCTCATGCACTTCCCCAAGCTTCAGGAAACCCTTGTTTCCTTGATTATAGATATCCTTCCTTTTGCTTGAGATATCATGGTGTTGGTGATGGAAGAAGATTGTTAAAGGCTGGGATAGGATGAATTCGGAGGACGGTTCTGCTTGGAGCCACATAAAGACTTAGGTGAATTCTCTCCATGTTATTTACAGCTTACTGCAATAAAAGAAATGTTGTCTTGTTTCCAAAATTAACTATGTCTATGCATCAAATTATGCTTTAATTCATAAATGAATGTTGCTTTGATGTATGATCAATCATTTGTTTATATGATATAAAGTCAATTTCGTGAATATGCTTTACTTCTATATTGCTATGTATGTTCGAATTGAATGAATTTTAGGTTTGAAGAACATTGGAAGTTGTAGAGGGTCTAAACCCTGTAGGACCTACTCGAACGAAGGAAATCTGAGTATGGTCACTCTTACGTAGTTTGATAATAGAAGCATCTTGCCTGACCAGTTTGAGTATTTCTTGTTGTAGTTTGCTTTTGTTCTATTGGGGTTCTAAACCAAAGCCCTAGGGTGCTTTCACCCGAATCATACCTCCTGGTCTAACAGTTTTTAATTATGATTTAATGCTTTATTTTATGGACAGTACAACATCTCTCCCACATCGAGCCGACATTTAAATGTTTACACTCATTTCACCAAGAGACACTCTCTAGCCCAATATGATAGAGACGTTGCAACATAATGTAAACATTTTAACTCGGTCAAAATAAAATAAAATCAACAAAAAAATAACCCTATGAAAATAAAATAAAAAAATATAAATATAAATGACCCATGGTATTGAGAACTTATGGTATTGACCCATGGTGTTGATGTAGAATATAGCGTATTTAAAGGAGGGAATTAAATCATCCTAGATCCATCTTAACTTTGGATCTTAAGTGTTGAGAGAGATCAAATCTCTTATATGCAAACCTCTTTTAGAGTGAAAACAGTTTTGATCCCTCTTGGTGATTGGTAGATCTAGAGTTAAGATGGATCTAGGTTGTTTTATGGAAACTACAAAATTTCCCCCATACTTTGTGAAGTACCTCTCGACATAATAAAATTTTAACACAAAACTTTTTGCATACAAATAATTATTTACTATATTCTTTTGACTATGAGGTAAGGTAAACATTTTAATGATTATTTTCCACCTATACTTATAATTCACATATTGTTAATGCAATTTGAATATTTATTGCTCAATTAAATCTACAAGCAATGATTGGGTTCCAACTCGACACTGATTATAACTGGTATGTATAATCATGATAAATGATTATAACATGTAGTTATAATCAGGTGTAAATTAATCTATTTTTATTATTGGAATTCCAACCACTAAAACTAATGTTCGAGTATTAGTTTTGGAAATCTAATTAGTTCATCTAGACATTAGATTACAAGATAAAATTTTATTTAACTCATTGATTTACCATTCAATTTATTCAAAAGTTAGAAGAGATTTTGTTATATATATATATACTTATCAAAAATATTCTATATATATATATAGATATATATATATATATTTTGTTATATAATTTATATATATATATATATATATAATATTATATATATATATATATAATAATATATTATAATATATATAATATATATATATCTAACTTATCCAAAAACATTTCTACCATTTAACTTGACATGTATATCTACAATGAAATACATGTAAGTTATAACACCACTTTTATCATAACATCTCAAATTTAGAACACTTAAGTTGATAAATTAAGACTCTAATATAATTATTACAAATTTACATAAATTTTCATACTAAACAAAAATTCTTTATAATAACAATACATTATAGCCATTCCCATCAAAATTGGATGAAGCCGTGGTGAGAGAACACTTGTGGCTAGGGTTTAGTCTGAAGCACGACTCTATTCTGAATCACTAGAGTCCTTCCCCACTGACGTCACAGCCGCCATCACCATCTGCGCACAATCAGACTGATCACACCTTAGATGGGGCCTCCTAGAGGGGGGCGAGAAACTCCCTCCTTGAAATTAATCCTCACTGGTGAAAACAAGCCATCCTTGGCAACATCGTCCTCATCAGGGCCATTGATATGAAATGGGGGTCTAACTTCTTGTCATACTTACAAGAACCTCCCACTCCAAAGCTTAACAAATTTATGATCTAGCTTAGATTGACAAATCCATAATTAAGGACTTGAATTAGGTGTATGTCCTTGTTTATACTGTTTAAGTGCTTATTTGCTTATGCTGATATTAAAGACAAATAATAGTAAAATGCAGCATATCAACAATCACACATAACATCAAAATAATATAGGAGTTCACCGTGATATCATGGGCTACGTCTCCTTGAGCTCTGGTCAACTTGACTAGGCTCTTTGGGATTATGGTAAAACTTCTTTTACAAGTTCTATACTCAACTCCAAAGGTTTACAACTGAACCAATGGGCTTAGAATACAATCTTATCCCTGGTTGTCCTTACTTTGCAGAAAGATCTAGGCTTCTCTAGACTTGATTCCTTCAATTAGTAAATTGAGCTGACTTCAGCTTCTAGATGGCACTAACTTCCTCAGAATTCTGCAACTATCTCTGGAACTCCTTTTGTCTTCAACACACATCAAACACCAACAACGGACTTGATCATTTGATCATTGTTGTTTTGAAACTTCACTGTAGCATCTTGGCCCTTAGAAGTCTTAAGATACTTTTGAAAATCCCACCAATGGATTCAGAAGGTCCTTTACAGTCAGAATGGATTGTTGGATCACTGAGAATGAGCTCTAGTAGCTCTTGCAACTCCCTCCAACCTCTGGTGGCTATGAACTACAGAATCAATCTTTTTGGATGGAATTCTCCATGAAGATGACCTCTTCAGCTTCTATGGATCATTCCATTAGCTTCAAAAGGATCTTATTAGTCTAGTGAACCTCTTGGTTCACTCTCGAGCTCTGCTTCTATCTCTCTGGACTCTCTGTAAAACTCCTCTGTAATCCCAGTTTCCTTTGGAATCTGGAATCTCCAACTCCTCTGTAAACTAATCTGTATTCCTTTTATTTGATATCTTAAACCAAATTTAGCTATCGCACCTGACTTCCACTAAAATTAGCACATTTGCTAAAATCTAGCCATTCTTCCATGCTGACCGTCAGAGGTAGCCGTTTAGCTTTACCGCCACTACTGGGTGCACATATGTGTGATATAACCCCGACGTTAGGGACAATTAGCCATAGAACTTTTGCAATCGAGTTCATCCTGGACCGTTGATTTGTCCCGTTCATCTAATGGCTGTCACATCGCCTGATGGCCAACTTCCCCGGACAATCTTCGTCGTAGATGTGAACCCGCTCAATCCAATGAATATCGCTCATATTGCACAGATTTCCTGTACAAACGATATCTGACCGAGGGCACGTGATAAGAGTAGCTTTGCTCTTCTACATGTCGCTTGCTGAATGGAGTCGTATGCCTTGGGTTGAACACTGCTTCCAGCCTTTCACTTGCGTGATATACCATTTACTTCTTTGGCCAATACAGCCCACGTGCTTTATTTGGATTTAATGAAAAAGCAATTTATAAAAGGTTTTGCGCTTTATCAAGGTTTTGTGTGTTAATAAAGGTTAGCGCTTTACAAAGGTTTTTAGCACTTTAAGGTTAAATGAACCTTTTTAACCCTTTAACCTTTTACCCTTAGGTCTTTAACCATGGCTCTTGATTGCAGTTGAAGTCCTGGATTATTTTCTAATCACTCCTCCCCATTGAGAATCTTTTGGACCCCAAAAGACTGATACACTGATCTGAACAATAGATGAGAGTACGACACCCTCTTCTTTCAGCCTCCATACTCTTTCCCTGCATAGCTAGTGCCTTTGAACCAAAACTTTGAAGCTTTCCTTCCTGGATGCACTTGTTCTCCTGTTAAGAACTGTCCTCCTATTAAAAATGGTTTTCCTTCCTGAGTTCATGCAAAACTCCTGCTGAGAAGGTTATAGAAGGTAGTTTGAACCTCTCTGCCTTGATCATTGATCCAAAGTGTTTCAAACAAATATAAGATTACATCTTCTTAACAAAAATGTACATTTGTACCAGTTACAATATGTTTTTCTGACATATTGTAAAAAACAACAGAAATACAAAAAACAACTAGATGGCCTAGATTTTTGCTTCTCAATAGAAACAGATTTCACATTCTTGCGAATCACCATCATGTCTTCACATCTTTGTACAAATGATTGACTAGATAACAAGTCAACAAAATCACGCCTTTACAACAATTGACCCTTCAAGTCAAGCATGTAAAAAGAACTTAAGGATTCTTTTTCACAGATGAAACACTTCATGATTATCTCCCTTTTTACATCTTGGAGAACAAATCAACTTTTCCCAAGTCAATATTACATTACATGCATGTTTAAAAACAATGCAATCCACCCTTCAAGTTAATTACACATACATGTTCAAAATACAAGGAAATCATCATCATCCCTGTGTTCATGCATATCATTCTCATGCATGCATTTCATCCTTCAACTTTCTCTTAAGCACACTATACTTTTAGAGCTGAAATGAAAATAATGTTTACAGCAATAAAGTGAGTCTACATACTCAACATTTCTAGTCACCTTATTGGTAAACCCTGCAACTTGCATCTCATTAGCAAAGAAATGCATTAAATCAAAAGAAACATGCAACCTTAATTGGATAAGAAGTGTGCATATTTATCCTCTAAAGAGTGTTTCATTAACAATTAAGAAATCAATTTGAACTATGAAATGATCAAGTGCTGGAAAAAAAGATGCATTCAATAACTGAAATATTTTTAATGCTTTTCAGTTTATGAGTACTCTGCAACCAAATGAAAACAATAAAAAATGTAACCATAATGGAAAACAAATTCTTAAAAGAAATGATAATGCGGGAAACAAAATGAAAACTATGAATAAGACCTCACAACTCGCAGGGGGCCCTCCCAGAGTGTAGGTTAGATTAGTGATCAAAGGTTATTTACATACGCATTTGAAAATAAAAATGATTTATATTATAAAATAGAGTAATGATAACCTTATGTTTCTTGTCTCGCTTACAACATTTATACAAATTATAAAACAACTTTTAAAGAGTTTTAAGCCGATATCCTGTGAATCATTTAGAAACCTACGAGACCGATTTATCTTAGAGTTCAATCTCTTTATGACTTTCTATTGAAAAATAAAGTCATAGGAGATTTTATCTCGATCTATAATCTTGACAGCTGATCCAATCTTCAATCTCGCTCGCTCAATGTTTGTTATTTATCCGCTACATGTGTTTTATTGCTACACATTGTTCCCAAGTTTGACTTTGCCTTTGACTTCAAGCTTTCTTTAACCTGCGTGGCTTTCCAAGTGATGTTAGTAGGTGGTTATCCATCTGGGAGCCATTTGCACCTTTTGGTAGTATTTTTCCCTTTACTGGAGTGTTGCAACCTATCTAACAATGGATTCTGCCGTGGAAACAAATATTAGCTGTAGAATGTTTGTAATTCCGTAATTGTAAGAATATTTTCATCGTAATTCATTAAGAAGAAAAAATTCTTATTATGGATGATGAATACCTTTTTGAGAGTTGACCTTGACCTTAAATATGTTATGTTTTCTACAAAATAGTGATAACAAGGTGAAAGAAGATGAAATAAGAGGGAAAAAAGGATAGTAATAAAAATATCCAGACTTCAACAAAACCTGTATAAAATTGATGTGGAAGATTGTGCTACATTAAGTAGTAAGGAGGAGAAAGTGTAGATTCGTGATGTCGGTGAACTCTGGCACAAGAGATTGCACCATTTGCATCATGGCACCCTAAAAATTATGCAGCAAATAACCATTGGCCTCCCTAAAGGAGCACTTGAGCAACATGATTTTTGTAAAGATTTTACCTTGGGGAAGTATGTAAAATCTACATTCCATGGTTGAGGCAAGAAAGCACATGCGGTCTTGGAAAGAGTCCACTCTAATTTTTGTGGATCTTTCTCGAAAACCTCCACTGTCATACATAAATACTTTTGTTATTTTTATTGATGATTTCTCAAGAAATTGTTGGATCTTCTTCATGCAGAAGAAGGATGAGGTATTCTCAAAGTTTGTAGAATTCAAGGCACGAGTTGAGAAAGAGACCGACAAGAAGGTGAAGGCTCTCAGGAGAAATAATGGAGGTGAGTATGTTTCGAATGACTTCAAGGATTTATGTGCGAAATAAAGCATTCGAAGAGAGATTACAACACCCCACAACCTGTAGCAAAATGGGGTAGCTGAGAGAAAGAACTGAAGCATTGTTCGAGCTACTATAGCTATGCTACATGAATAAGGGCTACCATTGCATTTGTGGGCAGAGGCATGTACAAAAATAGTTTACTTGCAGAATCAGAGTCTTCATCGAATTCTTGGTATGATTAAGCCAGAGGAGGCTTTCTCGGGGAGAAAGTCAGATGTGTCTAACTTTAGAACTTTTGGAGCCTCTGTATGTTGCCATGTCCCCAATATTCGAGGAAGAAGATTGAGCCAATAATAGAGATGGGAGTTTTGTGGGTTACATTGAAACTTCACACAATTAACATGTGTACTTACCCTCCCTCAGAATGACATTAGTGCGAAGGGATGTAAAGTTTGATGAGTAGAAAGTGATGTTGTGCTCTCTTAAGAGGGAGCTTCAGATCCCACAAGAAGAAGAGCTTTTAGCTCCAAAGCAGGAGCCTCAAGAAGTTGTGGAGCAACCACAAATGGAGGAACAAAGAGAAGGTATAGTGGAGACATCACTCAATAAATAAAATATAGAGAAGGTAGAAAAAGAACCAGGGAAGTTGATAGATTAGTGCAGGATGCGAGGGAGAATGTGGAAGCTCCTTCAAATTTTCGCAAGAAAAGGAGGGCACCTAAGAGGTAAATTAGCTACATGGCTCTAACGAATGAGCTTGTAGAGGTTGAGCCATCTGCTTTTGAGGAAGAATATGAATCCATCATGAAGAAAAATGTTTGGGAAGTGGTCCCAAGACCAATAGATAAATCAGTTATGGGTTCGAGGTGGATATTCAAGGTTAAGCATGCAACAGACGAAAGAATAGAGAAGTATAAGGAAAAATTTATGGCCAAAGGATTCTCTCAAGTTGAGGGAATTGGCTATGAGGAAACCTTTTCTCCCATAGCAAGGTATTCATCCATTAGTCAATTATTGCACTAGCTGCGCAGATGGGGTGGAATATCTTCTAGATGGATGAAAAAAAATCATTTCTCAATGGTGTTATTGAGGAGGAAGTGTACATTGAGAAACAAAAAGGTTTTGAGACATTTGATCAGAAGTCTCATGTGTGCAGACTCAAGTGAGCATTTTACGGTCTCAAATAGGCACCCCGAGCTTGGTACATTAGGATTGACAGTTATCTCACTGGATTGGGATTCAACAAAAGTGAAGCGGATGCAAACCTCTGTCATATTTTGGTAGAACATAAATTTCTTATCTTTGTTTTATATGTTGATGATTTAATATTTACAATTGATGAGCAACTGACCAGCTCTTGCAAGGAGGACCTTGCAATGGAATTGGAGATGGAGGACGTGGGTCTCATGAACTACTTCCTCATGCTGGAAATATGGCAAGATGATGGGGAATTTTTAATTTCTCAGGGAAAGTATGCCAACAAGATATTGTATTGATTTCACATGGAGAGTTGTAATCCCATGGAACACCTATAGTGACCAACTAGAGGAAGGAGGATGCCACTTCAGGTGAAGAGGTTGATGCTACTATTTATCGACAACTAGTGGGTTGATTGATGTATCTTGTGAAAAATTGACCAAATATGTGCTATCAAGACAACCAACTGAGCCAAGTTATGGTTAGGTTGACCAAATTGTATTGGAAGGAAGTTAAGCATGTTTTAAGGTACATCAGAGGCACTACCCAGTATGGATTATGGTTTAGACAAATAGAGGGAGTGAAGTTGTGTGGCTTCATAGATGCAAATTGGGTAGGGATTCCATCCGACCAAAAGAGTACATTAGGTGGAATTTTCAATGTTGGGTCCACAACTGTTTCCTAGTACAACAAGAAGCAAAGGTCTCTGGCGGTTAGAGCGACAAAAGAAGAATACATGGTTATGAGTCAAGAAAAATGTGAGGCAATCTAGATGAGAAAGATGCTTGTGGGACTGTTTGGTTAGGAGATGGATCCAACTATGATCTATTGTGATAATCAGAGTTGCATCAAGCTCTTTGATAATCCAATATTTCACAATCGATCCAAGCATATAGATATCCAATATCATCATTTATGGGACTGTGTGTAGAGGTGGATAATGTTGCTACAATACATTCAGACAAAGAAACAAGATGTGACATCTTGACAAAGGACTTTTCAAGAGGTAAGTTCAAATTGCATAGGTGTAAGATAAGGGCAGTTGAAAATCTCTTTCTTGCTAAGAGGGAGTGTTGAAAAGTATAGCAAGAAAGTCTCAATTTGACTTTGCCTTGGTAAAATTGAGAAAATTTGAATTTCCACATCAACGGACAACTTGGAGGTATTTAACAGAGGTGACATGGCTCTTTTCACTCAGTTAGCTCAGTAAATTTGAGTTAGAGGGCTTGGAGTTTAGTTAAGCATGCATGATTGCTAATTTGTAGCAATCAAGTTCAATTATTTCTAATTATATTCAGTTAAAATAGTTCTAATTATTTATAGAACAAGTTGGAGATCAGTTATGCAGCGGGACAATAGTTTAACTTAGTGATAATCTAGTTAACTGATCAATCAACCAAAAATAGCTAGTGCATGTAGATAATTTAGGTTCCCTAGCTTTGGTGGAGATTCCAAGGCAGTGTAACATCAACTATAGATTAGTCTTGAGTGTATAGGTGTTGCATGTAGTCAGGGGATCAACCTTGGGAATTGCACAATCAATTGGAGGAAAGTTCCTAAAAAATAGGGGCATAATTCCTAAGTATTTGCGCAAAGAAATAGGGGCTCAAGCAAAGGAATAAATTGACTAAGTCTACGTTAGAGCTTCACATTGAGCAGAGAGATAGAATATTGACTTGCAAGTTGTGCTTAGAGTGGGCAAGCAATTATAATACATTCTCTATTCATCTGATTAATGCAAGCAAGATTAAGGGGTTTTTCCCAATTGGTTTCCCCTAGATAAATCTGTGTACTTGATTGATGCATGTTTGCGAATGTTGTTCTAAATTGTGGATTAATTTCCGCAGAGAAGTAGAGTAGAATTATGTCTCTTGGTTTAGATTAAATTTCTTAAGTAGTTGCAATTCTATCACCAAATTTCTACACTAGATTGGCCTCATTGTTATCGGGAGGGACATGACAATTGGCCTGTATAGAACCAAATCCAAGAACTCGATTACAATTATCACAATTGAAGAAAGAGTTTGCAACTAAGTCATCGTGAGTTGAGAAACTCATTTACGCTATGAGGAAGCCAGGTACTCATTATATAGGCGAGGTCCCTGCAAAAAAACTAGCTAAGCAACTGCCAAAGATCTGGCTCCATTAACCAGAGATTGTCTAGATAGACAAATGACAAGAGAGGGATGGCGTCGAATGGCTTCCATAAATTCATTTTTCTATCCAAGGCTTTCAAAATATCAATCGAGGAGAACCAAAATAGATCCCACTGATGGGAGCTTAATCGAAAAAAAACACCATTATATTGGAACGATAAAAGAAGACAAACACTTGAGGTCCTAGTTAATAAGACATGACAATGAATAAATAGGTCGGAGATTTGGAAATCATCAGTAGTTGGATCTCGGGATTTCATCCACCTTGCAAAAAGGAGTTCTAAGAACATGCCATGTACCCTTCGTTGCAAAGTTAATGAAATTTGTCGTGTCTCTACTCCTTTGAAGGAAGAATATCCAAATTTCATGCTTGTCCTTATTAGGAGCGGAAGAGCTCTAAGCTACCATTTCAATATTTGAGACATTCATGAGCATTAAGGAATTGGATAGAAACAAGCTATATTGTCCATTTCAAGTATTCCTTGCCCCATATTAGAACCTTTTTTGGAAAGCTCATCCACTCCAGTAATTAAATGCCTGAGAATTTTATAGAGTTCTAGTTTTTCAAATTGGGAAACAAAACTAAGCACTCTTAGATTCATAGGAAGAGATGAAGATCTCATTAGATCCCTAGCCTTCGTCATTTGATGGATGATGATAATAGAGTCTCCAAAAATGAAGAGTCTTTGAATTTTATTTTTTATAGCCACCTCTAGTTCTTTCCATAGAGAAAGGAACTCTGCCATATTATTGGATGCAATTCCTATCCTGCGTGCAAATTTAGTCACTATTTTTTTTATCGAGGCTGATGAGAACCCCTTCCGCTCTTGCCTCCCCTTATTAGTTGTATATATTAGTTAGAATATTTAAATGATTTAATATATATATTTTAGTTTTCTTTATTTAAATTATTATTCTACCACCTATTCCCTTTTCTAAGCCTTCTTTTATTTAATAATTTAATAATATTATTGAGTAAGGATATCACATCCATTCTTTCATAGTTATGCTCAAATCCCTTTTCATCTAATTTAAGTTCTAATTGCCTTTTATTTTCTCATACAAGGAGCTCCAAGTCATTGTGCCCTTCAGGAATTACCCCGTGTAATTCCATGGGTGTCATGATGCTTTCCCTTCAAGTATCTATAACTACTTGAGTAGAACATCAATGCAATGATGGAGACAACCATTAACTCCAGGATTGTGACTGAGGATTAAGGTATCCACCTTAATGTGTACCCCTCAATTATACCTCGTGAATGATCAAATTTGCAGTTTAAATTTCACAACATCATGCAATATCAAGGTGAAAGTGCCCTACACTTTCCAACCTAAGATATAATTGGAGTGCTACTGGATAAAATCAAGAACACGATCCAATTCACTTCATATAACCCCACTACCATATGTGAATCATTTGACAAACATGTACCTTATACCTACATCCATTATACTTGTCATCATTGTTTTGTAAACATATTTATCATTAATAATTCAAATTCAACCAATAAATTTACTCAATAATCAAACCATAGTCTTGCTTAATCATAAACATGCACCATCATCCTCGCCTGCCACACTTAAGAAATCGTCATAAAATCTAATCATGAATAATTAAACATAAATATTTGTATTATAAGTTATTCATTATCAGTAGTATCATATCTAATATCAAACCCATCAATATAGTTTATCCTAATACTTAATAATAAATATAGCAAGAATCATCATCAAATGAAATAA
Organism: Pinus taeda; assembly: GCA_000404065.3. Taxonomy (NCBI): domain Eukaryota; kingdom Viridiplantae; phylum Streptophyta; class Pinopsida; order Pinales; family Pinaceae; genus Pinus; species Pinus taeda. Next base: position 91,353 of record APFE031490883.1, on the reverse strand, counting down.
GCCCCAAGGGTTAACTCAACTGGTCGAGTCCCCGTTGCTAAGTACCTCACCGATTGGGAGGTCATAGGGTCCATTCTCTTCGACGCCCTTGGGGTTAGGCCTTGCTAGTATGGCCAAAGGGCTTTAAAATATTCCCTTCGGGGTTGATCTGCCCAGATTTTCCGTGGATGTAGCGGCCACTCGTGAACCACCCGTAAAAAAAGAAGCATCAAATGAAATAAATGTTTGCGTGATTAATATATAATATTCTCAAACAATAATGTAACAATCATAATATCATCTAAACATCAAAATAAATTGAAATGTACATCTCAATATCAATATCAAAGTAGAATGAGACACTATAGTTATTAACCCCAAGGTATAAGATTACAAGTATTTCTTATTATAATTAGCTAAAAGAAGAAAATCAACATTGCTAAAACTAAAAGAACTATGGAAATAAAATATTGAGAAAAGTCATAAGATAAAATAATTTGTCATATTTATAATGCTAAGAAAATAAAGAATGAAAATCAACTTTTCTTAAAATGTCCAACATATATTCACATTAAATTTTAATTTCAAAATAAACCAAACTATGAACCTTCCTAAGTTTTTAACCCATCAAAATTATAGAAATTAAAAAAAATAAAATAAAAAAAATTCAATGTTTTGAAGCATTTGATTTCCACTACCTACCACCCCTTATACTAATTAATAATATTACCAATTATATGGAAAATCCATTTTCAACCTTTAAAATCATACTAAGTAATAATTCACTCTATATACTTTAATTAATAATTTACTCTATATACTTTGAAAAAAAAATTCGCCTCTCAATAAATTTAACCATTTAGATTTAGATTTCATATGTATATATAAAATTTTAATACTTTTCAAAAAATTATAAAAAAACTTATTATTTCACTTTATATATATTTGGGAAAAAAGCTATTTACCTTTTAACAATTTAGATTTCATATTTTAAGATGAAAACATTAACCTAATAAACCAAAAAATATCTCATATTTTAAGATGGCAACAATAACCTAATAAACCAAAAAAATTCCTTAAATTAAGAAACACAAAAGTAATTTACCTCTTTATAATTTAATATTTTAAATTTTTGTATTTGAAAATACACCCTCATAAACAATCGAAACACAAAAATAAATAATATTAACCAAGATAATCCAAACTTATATTCATATTAATGATAAATTTAATATATGGCCTGAAAACTAAACTTATATTCATATGAATGATAAATTTAATATATGGCCTGAAGACAAAATCTATTCCCTCTTACTATCATATATATACCCACAGCTATATGCCATTAACAATTGACCAACATCATTCACAAACTCTTCACAAGGATATCCATTATTTAATACAAATTTTCAAGGAAGAATAATACATTGGTTGAAAGTATCTCCACTTTATATGCAAGAATATTGTGCTGATAGGATGAATATATAAATAAAACTTATAAGAAATAGTAATCTAGAATATATTATATAGGAAAAGAGAGATTATAATTATTATATATATTATATATATATATATAAAAAGTTAATTCAAGTGGTTAGATAGATTAATTTTTTTTCAACTTAAGTTTTAATTTTTGTTAATCCCTTGATAAGTTTTAATGTGATAATTATTATTATGTTGATTTTTAACTTTAAGAAATATTTTAAGTGAACATAATGTGGGTTAGCTAGTACAACAACCATGTTTTTATTATCAACTAAGAAAGAATATATTTTTTTTTTAATATATATCTATAATTAAATATTGTTAAGAAAATATAATATTTATAAATATTTTGATAATAATTAAAATAATATTTTTACATAATGCCATGTAAGATGTATACTTTGGGCAACATTTCCACCACTAACCTCTCCCATTGTGTTGTGACCACTTGTCTCCATGATTAGCAATTGTATGGGAATTTTCAATCACCTAGATAGAAGGAATGACATGAAGATTGTTAATTCCTATCATCACACACAAAGGAGGTATTTGGTGATGGTTGTTGTAGAAAGCGATTGTATGTATGGCCTAGTTCAGAAGCCTTAGTTCACAATGATGGCGAAGCTAATGGTTCATGGACAAGTTGACACCCAAACTTAAGCCTATTTTTTTCTATAGATATTATAGGTAAGTATCCTTTTCAACCTTTAGTCTCTCCATTTCCTTCAAAAACTAAGTATGATTCTCTTTAAGCTATAGCCGACAGAGCACCTCCCCCCATCTCTAGCCTCTATATCTTGCATCTTTGTTTTCTCCTCTATTCCATTTCTCCCTCCATATCTCTAACCTCAAATGCAATTTGGCAGCTCCAAACCTCCTTGTTCCATCTTTCAAGCTGGTAGAATTTATTTCACTAGTCATTCCCACTTACTCTTTTCCCTACATCCCTTGTCCCACTCCGCAATCTGAAAAATGACCATGCCTCATCCTAGTTCTTCCAATAGCAATCACAATAGTCGAGGTTGAGGAGTCCCCTCATGCAAGATAGCATAAACACATATAGAAGCCTTTGCAATGCGTTATGAGAGCATACCTCCATGGTAGCTAGAGAAGAAATTGAAATTGCTAAAAATGAAGCAATAGTGGAAAGAAGATTTATGTCAGATATAGAAGTTGAAATAAATATAGGGAAGTGGATTCTAGACCTAAATAATACTAAATTATGATAAACCCATAATACACAGACAATAGATATCTACTAGAAAATCAAAATTGTTATGGGTACAATCTTGGTAGAAAAAAGTGAATCCTAGAAGGAGATTCTCTTATGCATAGATGTTTTGTAGCTACAAGTGAAAAATCTAGATCACAAGGTGACTACTCTTGCCAAGAAAGTAGCAGACCTAAAATTCCCAGACAATCAAGAAAATGAGGTTGCACACTCATCCCAAAAAGTAGATTCCCCCTTATGATGGTCATGATTATTATTATTGTTTTTACCTTTTAGATTAAGCTATACAACCTTCTCATTACTTCTAGTTTTAAATCTTTCAATGTTTGTTTTTTTTCCTGGAAATTTTAGAATATATGACTTATATATCCCTATTATTATAGTCCATCTAATAATTTTTCCATAGCCTTTATATATACTATTGATTTGGTTTCCCTAAAAATAGATAATTAACTAAAAAACAATGTTTTTTTAATTTAAAGTAATAAAAAAAATATAACTAACTTTTTTAAAAAATAATATTTTATCTTACTTATTTTTATATAAAACAGTGTATTTTACATTTTACAAAATTAAATGAATTATAACCTATATAAATCTACTTTAATTATTAAATTTAATTCTCTTGATATTTATATGATTTAAAATAATATATTTAATAATTAAACAAAAATATCAAAAACATTTTAGATCATATAGATATTTTATAAATTTCATTTAAATGAAATTGATTCTTTTCATTCAAATTACTTCATATAAAAATATATTAAAAATAAAGTAAAGAATGATGGCTATATTGTTTATAATGGTTTTGTATCTTGTTATTAAGTTTATATACTCCGTCGAGAACTGAAATTTCACCCTTCAATACTCTCAAATGATATGATTGACATTTATATAATAACTTAAAACTTTATTATTAAATTTAAATTATTTTCAAAATCAAAAATATATATATATATGTGATATTATATATATTAATAGTAATTTTTTGTATGTATGTAAATTTAGTTTTAATAAAATTCGAAATAAGGTGTAACTCAACTACCATTTTAAGTATTTATTTTAGTCTTAAGGGTTCACTTTTTTTTATTAGAAATGTTTTTATGTACTATTTTTTGAAGTTTGCTATTTTAGAGGAGAGTCTTTTTTCATAGGCAAGTTTTGTGTTGTTCTATATAATAATAAATTTATAAAACATACAAAATATGTTAGGGTTGTTCGAGTAAACTTGATTTGGTCAAATCATTGGTGGGTTTCTGTCTCTAGGTTTATGGGCACCCATGGGTTATTCCATGGTATTCATCTTTGATGTAGCCTATTTAAAGACTGGAAAATTCCATGATTATTTGTCTTGCTAGTTAGCCTATTTAAAGACTGGAAAATTCCATGATTATTTGTCTTGCTAGTTAGTGAGTTCAAACAATGGTGTTTGTAGACACTACCACTTCTCTCGATGCTCTGTGATCCTAACATTTGGTATTAGAGCCCAAGTGATAAATATCAAAGCTGATGGTGGAGAAGCTTCTTGAAAGAGAGTGTGCATGTGCTGTGAATGACTTTGGTTGGTGTGATTTTAAGAAAAAGGAAGAAGAAAACAATGATGCCCAATAAATTGACAGAAATTATGCTAGGTGAAATCGTGATGAAATGGCAGATCAAGATAAGGATAGAATAATATATAGAAGTCGAGAGAGTGGTCATATGGACAAGAGAAAGAAAAAAATGGAGATGGAGTCAAGAATGTTAAAGTTTAATGAAGGAGCTAGTGTGTGATGTGTGAGCACCCTAAGGATTTTTGTTCCAAGGCATTTCCCTAGGAAGTTGTAAGACCTGATGTTTAGATGCATACATATTGTGTGGGAGCACATAGAGTTGTAAGGGCTTAAGAGCTTTCTCAGGCATACATGCAATGCAAGTGGCACATGGAGTCACCATGCCATGGAATGGACGACTTGGAGAGGTACCAAGGTAGCAGGGGTACTAGTATCTTAGCTTTGGGGGGGGGTGGTGTTGGAATGTGAGGAATCGTACAAGATGTTGATGAATGAGACCAGGTTAATCTTCCTGAATCAAGTTTAAGGGGGATATTGTTAGGGTTTTTCTTCTGGGTCCAGGTTTATGAGAACCCATGGTTTTGCCCATAGTATTCATCTCTGATGTAGCGTATTTAAAGGTTGGAAAACTCCATGATTATTTGTCTTACTGGCCAATGAGATCTAACAACATTGTCTTTAGATAGCACAAATTCTCTCAATGCTCTATAATACTAAAAAAGTAAAAATGAGTTTTTATTATAAAATATTAAACTTATAAATAAAATTAAACAATGTAATATTGCTTTAATTAGTGTTTATTTCCTTTTATAAAATTAAGTATAAATTAATCAAGTGAAATTTATGCATTTAAGATATTTTGTTTAAACACTAAAATAATGCTCAAACTTATTTAGATATTTATTTATTTTAATTTAAATATTTAAAATAAATATAAATAAATATATATATATATAATTATATAATGCGAATTTTTTTAAGCAATACAAAGATTAAACATTATCAACTTGCCGCTAGCAGAATATAACGCGATCAATATTGCATTGACTTCTATTAACTATACTTTTTGACCAAAAATTAAACTAAAATCTATAATGTTTACCTTATAAACATAAATAATTTATTTTCTTAAATATATTAATTTTATTTATTGAAAATTGATTGGTTCGTCTAATTTTCCTCTTATTAAGTAATGATGTTTATGCCGCCGTTAGTGCATGTGATGTGTATTCCAATGTTTATGTTATTTCTCATATTTGTGTCTAATCATAGCAGCCAAATGTGAGGATAAGGCTGCACAAAATTCAACATGATTCATATCTCATTAAATAGTTAGGGTGGCATAGTATAATATATGATGGAACTTTTGCAGTAATTAAAATGGTTATAGTGGCATGATATAAGGATCTTTATAGTATAAGGTTAAGATTCTTTGATATTTTTTAATATTTAGATATATAAAATATAATTTTGGTCATTTAAATAAATTTTGAGATTCAATTAAAATTTAAGATTACAATTTATGGTGCATGAAATTATCATTTATGATTGAGATAAATTTCATAAATAAATTTATTCCAAATTTCTTTAAAATATATGGTTAACAAAGGAAGGAGATATATTAAATATCCTTTGTTCCAAGTCAAAAAAATTCGTACTTTATTTTAATAAAACAATATGGAAAGATACCATTGAAGAATTTTGATTAATAAAGGGGATATATTGTCGTATCTTCTATACTCTATTAATATAAATGTTTTTCAATTACATCTCATTTTCCCCTCTTCTTTCAAATATTTTCCCATTGTCTACAACCCATGAAGGACTAATTTACTCCAAAATCCTTGATTTTTTTTTTTTTTTTTAGGGATTCTATTTCCTTCTCTCTATTGAAATTATCTTAAATTTTCATTTGATTGAAGGTATTTTCCCACAGTGAGTACATGTATTGAAGGGGAAGATACCTAGACCATATTATTACAACCACCCTTAAAGAAATGGTTTGGCATATGGATTCATTATGTTAGTTTAGAATTAGGAAAAAAATATTTTAAAGATAAATTTTTATTTATTTTAGATTACATCTTTACAGACAAAGATCCAAAGAAAAAATATCTATTACATAAAAGTATAATATCAAGATCACAAGAGAAGACACAAAGGATCGAAGACCATTAATCTTCCATTAATAGTAAATTGGCACATATGGAAATCGCGAAACCGCATCATTTTCGATGATAAATCTGTTCACTGGCCATGGGTGGAGGCTGGTATCATTGCTGCTTATAGAGAAATTACATTCCCCCCTTCCCCCCCCCCCCAAAAAAAAAAATCACGCCTCCCACAACCTCCCCCATGCATTGATCAAAAATCTCCATGGGCTTATTTTGACGGCGCTGCAAACCTGCAGGGCTGTGGGGGCGATTTATCATACACAAATCTGAGAACCATTTCTACAAAGTTAAAGCTGGACTGGGCACTGGATCTAACAACTATGCTGAGCTTATCACACTTCGTCATTTACTCCACTTTGCATTGGGTCATCATTGCACCAGCATCAATATATTTGGGGATTCAAAAATTATCATAAATTGGTTCAATGGCATATCTGCTTGTCACATCCACACACTCAACATTATCTTAAATGAGGTTTTGGAACTCAAAGCAGCTTTTAATAACATCACATGTTCTCATATCTACAGGGAACATAACGAAGACGCTGACAAACTATCGAAGGAGGCCTCGATGATGGACAGAGGTATTTGGGAGATCACAGAAGTACAAGGTCAGCAGGAGTACAAATATTATCATCGACCATACATTGATCCGAGTTACCAGCCTACACAGAGTCATTAATTTAAAATAGAGAATATCATGTACATGACAGATGTCTGCTTCTTTTTGTTCAAACTGTTATTTATTTTGAATCAGAAAGGTATTGCCTGGAAGGCACTTTTGTAAGCAGCTTATACAACACAAACAAACTACCCTGCGAGGTTAATCTGAATAGAAAAATACAGAGTCTTATTGTAACTAAAGGTACATTGTGCAAAGTGACCACAACATATGCGTAAAGCATCTACAATATGTAATTTTCCATATTAATGAAAATTACGGATTTTTCCAGTGGAAAAAAAAATATCAAGATCACAAGAATAAAACTCCAAGGAAAAAGTGTGTTCTTGCTCAAGACTATTACATACGAGTATAATATCAAGTTCATAATTGCATAATGAATACTAAGTGTCAATATTATAGTCAAAGGGAAAATAATATTCATCTAAACAAAGAACAATACATGTTCATTTAAGGTAGTTTATACTTACATGTTGTCCAAAACATAAAAGCACTTGATTGGAGTAACTATATTTTAGCAGCTTTTGTGATACGAAATCTACTTATTTTTCATTCAACACATTTAAAATACGAAAAAGATGATTTTATTAATAAATTAAATACTTTTATTTTAATTCATAAATACAATCAATCATCATATTTCTTTATCATGTTTGGGTTTTATTATTATATTTTTCTAATTTCATTAAAATAAAAATACTGGTTTTATTTTAGTAGTATGATTGTCTCAAGAAGCACATAAATGTGTAATTCTTTTCATACCTAATTTTAAATTAACAAATGTCTTTTTTAAAATAGAAACAAATTATTCTATAAATAAAAATGACAAAATAAAAAAGAATGTACATGTTTTATTAGTATTAATTAAAAGCATTAAAACATCAATATGGCACTCTCATCCTGCTCATTTTGTCTATTTTTGATATTATAACTCAAAAATGTGGTATAAATATTTCATTCCATAAATAAAATATTTGGATATCTATATAAAACAACGTAATTTTATATAAACTTTAAAAAGAGATAAAATAATTAAAATAAATAAATAAAAGCTAATATTTTCAAATCTGAATGTGAGAATACAATCCCTATATATATATATGTGTGTGTGTGTGTTGTGTGTGTTGTGTTGACCCTCATGAAATATTCAATATTCAAAAACATGCTGTAATTTAAAGTTGAAATATACATGTTTACATACATACATACATACATACATACATACATATATATATATATACAAATAAAAAAATTATTTTAATGTTGACGCTCATAAAATATTTCAATACCCAAAAACAATATCTCAAATGCACATGCTTGTGGTTCATCTTAATAATAGCTATATGACTTAAGTTATTATTAGTTGTTTTCTATCCTAGAGACAAATTTTTTCATGAATTATTTTCTCATTTTAATTATTATTTTATTAATATAAAGTTGTATGTCTTCATATTTATTTATTTATTTGCGCTTCACTCTAATTTAACTATATAAAACCAAGTGGCAGGAACATTAATTATGTAACCTTGTTAATAACAAAATGGTGAAAACATATAATTAAAAAACTAAAAAATTAGTTCATGTAAACAAAAAGTAAATAACAAAATATAAATAAAACAAACCAATACAAAAATATATAATTTTATTAAGTCAATGGTGAGGCAAAAGGCCTCGAAGCAAAAGGTGGCCTCTTTCTCCTTTCCTCTTTAATGACATTCCAAAAGTGCTCGCATACACAAAAGAAAGTGTTCATGACATTCCAAAAGTGCTCATATACACACAAGAAAGTGTTCAAGATTCAAATTTCTAGCATAACAATGAACGCTTTTGAAATCACTCTCCTTTTTATATCCAAATTAAGGAGGATGTTCATGCACCTTGAATCAAATTTTTTTTTTTGGGTCACTAAAAGCAAAGTGATGCCCAACTTTCCTTGGGAAAAATGTAAGACCTTTTGAAACTTAGACTTTTATATTCTTTTATTGACTTTTGTGGTTATTGAAAGACAATCCAAGCAGATATTTACAAAGGAAGCCTATGCTAATATTCCAATTTTTTTTAACTTCTTCTCGAGGGGTATATTAATTCCATGGTATACCTTAATAATAATGATTTGATTAATCACATGCATCTTATTATGAGCATTTTTTAAGCACTAACACCTAAGACAAGGCTAGTCATATGATGAGTGAACATAGATGACAAAATTACATCCTCTTATAGAAAAATTAAGTATTACAAATTTCCTCAAGTGATACTTGTTATTTTATTTATTATTTAATTGATAGAAAATCATTCAACTTACTCATGATAATGATGATTGGGATCATAATCCTTTTAATTAAGATTCAACCACTAAAGGTTGAAGTTGACCATGATAATCTATTTCATGAAATATGCATAATGCTTATTTCCATAGCTCTAATTGTTATGACAATGATAATTAATTTGCAAGATTGATACTCATCTCTACTTCATGTATCTATCTATAATAGCTAAATCACCCTCAAGTAGTTTGAGGCTTTTATATGATCTCATAATGCCTATGATATTTTTTAAATATGATTTAACCATTATGAGAATGAAATAATGTTAAATAATTAAACCTTAAATGTACAATGATTGGTTTGCTAGTTTATATTATATATATATATATATATTCAAAAAAATGTATTTTAAAATGAATAGTATTTATATTATTAATAAAGTTGAGTAATTGTTATTAATGTTGTTGGGTATGTAATTAATTCTATAAAATGTTTAATATAATGGCATATTTTTTTATTTTTAAAGTTGTATGAGTTTTGGGATAGTTGCACACTTAATCTTTGGCATGAGAAATCACAAACTAGGGGCATCTAAGCCATTAAAATGTTCGGAATTCGCATCTGACCTAGACCACACTAACCCTTAATGTGGCTGGATTTTTCTCATAGAGTTTTGAACCGGCAACCTTCACATCACGGAGTTCCTTACTAGTACACCCCATCGTCATCTATTCTACACCTCGTAGATTAATGCCACATAAATATAAAAAACATTCTTTAAATTAAAAAATAAAAAAATACATTACATATAATAATAATATCAATATAAATTTATATTAAAAAAAAATATTTAATACAATCATAATATCAATATAAGCCTCCAAGAATAGCTCAATTGGTGATGGCTGTGAAAATGAAGTATATGTTTCAAGAGTTTCTAAGTTCAAATCACTTGAGTTTACGTGTGGGTCGCATATTGGGGGAGGCGTGGTTCATCTAGAGGTTATATAGCGGTTGGAATCAATCCCATGTCACACGAGTGTGCGATTAGCCTAATTGTCGATTCCTCTAGTTATAGAATAATAATAACAACAACAACAACAACAACAATAATTGATGGACCTCCAAATTAGACACAAATTAGGGCCCATCTTACCTTTCCTAGGCACATAAAGGCTATATTAAATCTCTCCTTCTACATTTAATAATGTTTTTTTTAGCTTTAATATGTTCTTAGGAAGGTTTATAGATAATAGCATATTATGTGCCTAATATTATTGAATTTTGTAGAATATTGTGAGAATATTGGGCAGATTATGAAGATTTGGAGGAGGAGATAATCTAGGGACTTGTTCCCTACTACAGGAAGATCAAGATTGGATAATAAATGAACAAAATATCATGAAACTATTGACAAAATATAGAGCTTCATTGATTGAGAAAATCTAGGAATGTGTTCCATCTCATTTAATGCAAATTCCTAGCGTTGGGAACTAGATCCACTTTTTGAGATATTTTTTTAGGGGAAAGCTATCTCCTTTCAAGGAGAAGACTTCATCATCACTTTATGTAAGTACCAATTCAAATTTTCCTCTAGAAGCATGTATTTCTTAGTTTTCTTGTGAAGAAACTTGTTATTTAGCAACTCCACTTTCATTTCTAGCATGGATGTACTTGGGTTGATTCAAATAATGAAGTTTGGTGCCATTTTTAGCTTCTAAAGGTTGGTTTCCTCCATAGGGCTCTAAGTTTCCTTGGGCTTGCCATCTCAGAAGCTTCAAAGCCCTCTTGTACAATTTATTTATTTTCTATGAATATCTTTTTCACTTGCATCTCTTATTTCTGCATTTACTATTCATGCTTCTTTTGTTGTAGGTCATATTGGTTAAATGATTGAAGTGAGTTGTTTTGAAGGTTATTTATAGAGTCACAAGCATGATGCATCCTTATAAATTTTTTGAAAAGTCATATTCATCATTGAGCTACTTGGATTGGTTCACTAGTTCACAAATCTAGAATTTCTAGAAGTCCCTTGTAGGAAAATAATAGTAATTTTTTGTTATTTTTTGAATTTGTTAATGAGCTTCATTTGAGTTGATTCCACTTGTATTGGGTCATAAAAACATTCAAGTTAATAACAAAATTTACCCCATGCAATTTTCACTTGATTAGGTTAGGCATTTGGTAGGATACCTAGCTCACTAGTTCTTGAATTTCTGGTTTTTAGAGTAAGTAATTTTCTCCTGTTATTTTCTAGAACGTGTTAATATGAGTATTTTGGAGTGAGTCCACTTGGAATGGAGTCCTAGGATATCCTACTTAATAAACGTTTTTTCCCCATCTCATTTTCATTTGATTTACTTGGGAATTTGGCAAGTTATCTCGTTCCTATAGCAAAATAGGGCCTCATGTAGCACCTCATATAGCAGTCCTGTAACGCTCTTGTAACACATGTAAACTTGACTAGATTTGCTCCAAAAGCTTGGTTTTTGTCCCTTAGGCTTGAATAATGACCTCTAGGTTTTGAATGATGATCGAGTAAGACCAAAAGACCACTTAAGCCTTGCCTCTTCTCCATTGCAATTCACCTCTGCAGTTATGGTTAGTGGACAAATTCATGACTTGAAGAGCATAATGATGATTTTCATGATTACTTCATGAAGTAGCTTATGAACTCTGTTGACAAAATCTATTTTGAATGCATTTATTGAATAATGATTTCATGATTAGGTTTTGTTTCATACATCTTAAGCTAGGGTTTCCATTTCCAACATTGTTATGTCCATTCCATAGACTAGGTTTCCTTTTCAATGTAACTTTTACATTCTACAATTATGATAGTGTTTGATTTCATGATATTAACTTCATTACATTCGATCAATGAAAGGACACGTTGCATGTTGCACATACAATGCTGACACCTCTTAAATTTTTCCAAACCCCGAGTTCATAATTTAAGTTCTTAGCCTTGGGAGTTGCAACATTCTCTTTGCAATACTGAGGCTCATCAATAATATATAATTTATATTAAAAAGATTATTAACAACATTGAAGCTTTCAAATTAAAATATATAATTTATATTAAATTATATTACTCATAGATTGCTTAATGGCTTTCTTACTTTTGTGTAGTCTTTGCAGATGGGGGACTGGAATTATCTGTGCTCTTTCCCCAACTCAGATATTGGGTATTCAAATTTCTACTACATCATGGCTTGGAATTTTAAATTGTGCCCATGGATTCCACAATGTTTGATGGCATGTTCTCCCTTCCAAAATAACGACCATTATGGTTTTTTAATGTGATGCAGGGGATCTTGCATATATTATTCTTGTCACAGGTAGGATGAGGGACGATGTGGAAGAGGTAATACAAGATGACTTTGATCTATTTGTAATCAATGTTGGAAGTGTAGGAAATAGATCTATGTGTACTATTATCAACCTTGAGACCAAGACTACAATCTATGAGCTACACTTCCATTTGATTAGCTTAGCGACTATAGGAGGGGTTGGTGCAACCCCCACGACACTCTTGGGACTTGGGCATCAAGGCTTCAATGCTTGCATTAGAAGAGTTAGAGACACTTCCTTGGGTTTGAGGCAATCTCAAATCTTAAGGCCCCCCATTCTGCTGGGTTCTTTTTTCTCTCAGGATGAGGGTTTTACCCTAAATCTAGCGAATCTTAGGATATTTATGAAACTGATTTCAGGAGGTTCCCTTTGTCTACATGTCAAAACTATAGATCTTGCTTCCTCATTCGCAATCAAGATACAGGAGTCAGTGAAAATCCCATATGGCAGTTTTTGACTCCTATACAGAGGTTGGAAGCTTTAGGATCATAAATCTCTTAGTGAGTACATCATAGTTAAGGATGCCACAGTTAATATGGTATTAAGAGTTAGAAGTTGAGATAAAGGTTGAGGTGCATCCTCCTCATCCCAACCCAAATCCTTTAAGGATGTAGGAAGACCTCCACCTCGAAACCCTAAATATATCTCTAGACCAGCATTTATAGTGGATTAGGTAGCAGAAACCCCTTCTCTTGAAGTGGAAAATGTTATAAGTATAGTCATAGTTGCAGATTATGAATGGAAAGTGATTATTTTCCATTTCAATGGTCTTTTCCTACAACATCTACCCTTAGATATGAGTGGGTACACTAGAATTGGTCTCAAAATATTGTGTTACATTTTTTCTCAAAAGGATTCTTTGCTGTGCTCTTCAAAAATTTAGGTGACTGGCATAAGGTTTTTGATTAGGGACCTTGGTTTTGAGGATGGTATGACTTTTCCTTTCAACCTTGGTTTCAAGATTATAATCCTCTCTCTATGTCAACTCTGGCAACTCTAGAATGGGTAAGGCTCCCTAGTATACCCATGCATTTGATGCACTCAAAGATATTAAAAGATGTGGGAAACTTACCAAGCTTCTTCATCAAAATCAAATTTGATAGGATTGCAAAAGGAATCATCACATTTATTTGCATATGTTTTGAAGTGGATCTCAGTAAGGAATTGCCAGAGAAAATACTTCTCAAATGGAGAGGTAGGTATTATTCACAACTGATGGATTATGAAAACATTGTGTTTCACTGCAAGACTTGTCAGCAACTCGACCACGTTTAGAATATTTTCCCCTATTGACAAGGACCTTATTTCAACCCGAATGTTAAGAAAAAAATCGTGGACGACAAGATCCATAAGGAACTAAAGGATCTAAGAACATCACAGCTCACGAGCAGGATAACTCATCAAAACAAAAGTCACCTGCTGCCAAATATGCACCTTCAAACTGAGATTAGCCTCATGTTAAGCCATCTCAGTCCTCAGTAGAGGAAGCTTATCCTTGGAGTAATATGGAACGACGCTCAGCCATAATTTTGGAAACATCAATGAGTGGTCACAAACATACCCATGAATATGATCACTTAGATAGTGACAAGGAAACATAAAATATGCTAGAGCATTCAACAATGGAAGCATCTCAAGGAAATGTCGTCATTGTCTCATATACATATGTTATTGAAAACCCCTCAAGATAGATTGATGTTTGGAAGAGAAAATGGAAACAAGGAAAAACCCATGAGAAATCTTGGGATTTGAATGTAGGAAGGAAGAAAATGTATCCATGTGTAGTGTGCTTATGAAAAGAATGATGTAATTTGATGTTCAATTGTAAAATAAATTGATTTACAAAAAAAATAAAAAATATATTACTCATAATTAATATAAATAATAAATTATATATATGAATGTTAATTGTGGTTATCTTGGGTGGTTGGGTGGAATGACTATTGTTGATGAGTTGTAATACCTATTGTTATAATGACTTTGTGCCTTGTGAACTCTTAAGTGAGTATACTAGTGAATTAGCTTGATACTAGCAAGGAAGTTGATTTCTTTCTTGGTACCCTCTATTTCTTTCATATCTATATATGAATAATTATTTCAAAAACTTTGATTTTGATCAAATCTTATTTATGCAATTAGATTTAAAAAAATAAATTTAATAAGATAACTAAGATTAACTAATAGCCATAGCGGCAAAAAAAAAAAAAAAAAAAAACTTTAAATAAATATTTCCCTTTTTAATATAATTTAAATATTAAAAATATTCAAAAATAAATTTAAATTATAATTTTTAACTTAAAATAATTTAAATATTTTTTTTTCTCGATTAAGACTAATTCTATTAAGCAAAAAATATTGTACAAGAGGATGCATTCCAGAGATGCAGGAAACCGGCAACCGGAAATGATAGGACTATCAATCTCAGTTCCGGAGAAGGAGTTAAGCAAGCAAGGAGCTACAGCAAAGCACTGGAAGCATAAGAAGAGTTGAAAGCTGCCCTGAAAGGGTAGAGGCTTCAACACGAAGCTTTTTCCCTTTCCTTTTTTTAACTTCAACCCAACCATTTTGGGGTGGATGGGCGATTACAACTTGAAGATTGGGATCCTCCACAGGGGAGCCCTCCTTTTTTGAATCCGAGGAGGAGGACAAATGTACACGTTTCTGAGCAATGGCTGAGTCGGAGGAAGGTGCCAGACCATCGGTGGGAGGGGCCACGAAATGAGGGCCTTGATTCAATTCTTCATCGCTATCTTCATCTTCAGAGCTGGAGGAATCAGAATCCGCGACTGGAGGAGGAGAGCAGGGAGCCCATCATTTGGACTTGGGCTTGGAGACGTTGGCCTTGTTCTTCTTTGCTGGGCGAGATGGGCATGTATTCTGCAAATGCCTAGATTGGTGGCAATGGCGGCACCGAAAAGCTGTATTCTCGTAATCGAGTGTCTGGGTCCAGACAAAGTCGTTTATCTTGAGATTGATCTGTTTTGGAAGACCTTTACTCAGGTCTAACTCCGCACATACTCTTGCATATGAGTAGAGACCTTTGGATTCCCGCCATAAATCTCCGTGGAGGAAGCTGCCCAAGGTGTCTCCTATAGCTCTGAAGACCCGAGTACTCCATAGGTGGGCAGGTAAGTTTGGAAGCCGAATCCATACCGGTGTCTTGGTAATGACTGCAGTGGCTGGATCAAAATCTGGGAACCAAGGAGTCAAAAATAGCCCTGCAGTGCCCATGAACCAAGGGCCCTCTGCTAAGGCCTTTTCATAGTGCTTATTGTTATCAAATAGAACAATGAAATAACCTTTCGAACAAAAAAAGATCTTACAGTGATGTGTCCAGTTTGCATGGATCCATGCATAGATATCTTGAGATCGCGGCCATAATCCATTGAATCTGCAAATGATGGCTCTTTCTGCAAAATCTTGAAGATGGGAGGCCAGATCTTCATGTATGAGTTCCACAGAGGGAACTTCTTCAATCTTGTCAACTAAGAAGGCCTTAGATTTAAGGGCTTCCGGGGGTTTTGGGTTCTCAGAGTGAACTGCGTCCTTGTATGAGAAAGGCCGAGTAGAGGAAGTATGTCCTGCTACGCCTCCTCTCAGACGAAAGGTCGCCACCACCAAGTTGTTCCTGGAAATGCTGTAAGAAGAGAGGGGAAGAGGGTCTTCAAGCTATTTACCTTGAAAGAGAAGTCGCAGAAGGCTTGATGGGATCCCCATTCTGCGCTCTAGATTCAGTTTGAGTTCCTGCACCAGATCTGAAGGGCTGACCCATTGCATGATGGTTCTGCCTGAAGGCTGAGAAATTTGGATCTGAAAGGAGTCAGAGAAAGGCCTTGACCCCATGCAGATCTCTGGATCTAGCCAGAGCGTGGGCTTTTCTGCCTTCGGGATGGCCAGATTTGGCCGATCTTTGTCAGATCTGAAGCTAAGACTGCGGGAAAGAGGTTCGCATCCCCGAAGCATGAGTTGCTGGGCAAGATTATCGTCGTCCGGGCAAGTACCCCCATGTTTGTAGCTCCTGTATTTCGCCAGATCATCCTTCAAAAGCATACACGAATGCCCGATCGGAATATACACGGTGTCCGTATTGAAGGCGCGATTGAAGCCCAACGGGAGCTTCTGCCTCGCAACGATCTCAATCAGCTCCTGCGACAGCTGCTCTCTGTTCTTCTCCGTCCATTGACCCCACGGGTCCCTGCCATCTGTCTCCGCCTGCGCATTGCCTTCGCCTCGGAACAACGCTTTGAGGAAATCCATGAGGTGGGCGAGCCGAAGGTATGATCTCCCGTCAAAATTTGCAAAGCCGAAACCCAAAATAATTCAAATATTAAAAATATTCAAAAATAAATTTAAATTTAAATTTTTAATTTTTAATTTATCATTTCTCAAATGATATATAACTTAAAAAAAATTAAAACTCAAATATTTTTAAAAATTATAAAAACAAATACATCATTTAATTTAAATGTCGCCTCAAATATTTTATAATATAATAAAAATATTTTTATTTTAAATATTAAAAAATATATTTTATCACAATGATATAGACAAACACCTTCCTTCCTCCTACCTTCCTCTCATTATCTCAGTCTAAATAGACAAGTTAGGAAGGTAGTCAAAAACATATAATGTAATATTTTGGTTTAATTAAAATACTTCTATGCTAAATTAGATTTAGCATATATAATATATATATACTATATATATATATATATATCATTTTTACACTTACACTCTTAACATTAACATGCTTCACCATCTATTTTCTTCCCCAAACCTCTATTAACTTTTAGCACACATCATTATGAATTTGTTGTACTAGAACATTTGAATAATGTTTATTTCCCAAACATACAAAATACTACCAACTAGCCTTTCTTAATCATGTGTCACCTATGTTCTCCTTTCGTGACAATGTTCCCAATAATGGTGGGGCACATTTTTTGTTTTTTCTTTTCACCATGGACTTATTGATGATGTAAATACAATGAAAATTCACCTATTTTTTAAATATATACATTTTATTATATTTGTAGCCAATAATTAACATGTTTTAAGTACTTTTATATAATATTAATCATATTATGTGTACATATTTGAATACATGGTTGAAAATAGGTTATATACTTTAACTAATAATTTACTTTATATACTTTTAATTAATATTTATTCTCTATATATTAAAAAAAATCACCTCTCAATAAATTTAACATTTAAATTTAGATTTAGATTTTTATATGTATATATAAATTT
Source organism: Pinus taeda (assembly GCA_000404065.3). NCBI lineage: Eukaryota > Viridiplantae > Streptophyta > Pinopsida > Pinales > Pinaceae > Pinus > Pinus taeda. The sequence goes on along the minus strand of APFE031490883.1, from coordinate 73,372 downwards.
TATAAAAAAACTTATTAATTTACTTATTTTAATTACTTCCCAAAATATTATAAAAAAAATTATTAATTCACTCTATATATTTGGGAAAAAAACTATTTGCCTTCTATTAGATTTCATATTTTAAGATGAACATTAACCTAATAAACCAAAAAAAACAATTTAGATTTTATATTTTAAGATGACAACATTAACCTAATAAACCAAAAAAATCCTCTTAACCTAATTAAGAAAGAGAAAAGTAATTTACCTCTTTATAATTTAATATTTTAGATTTTCGTATTTGAAAAGACACCCTCATAAACCATCCAAACACAAAAATAAATAATATTAACAAAAATAATCTAAACTTATATTCATATTAATGATAAATTTAATATAAGGCCTGAAGACAAAATCTATTTCCTATTAGTATCATATATATACCGACAGCTATATGCCATTAATACAATTTTTCAAGGAATAATAATTCATTGGATGATTAAGTATCTCAACTTTATATGCAAGTATACTCTTCACAAGGATATCCATTATTTAATACAAATTTGCAAGGAAAAATAATTCATTGGTTGATAAAGTATCTCGACTTTATATACAAGTATATTGTGCTGAAAAGATTAATATATAAATAAATTTATAATAAATAGTAACCAAGTAAATATATTAGTTTTGTTTTTGTTTTTGTTTTTTTTTTAATTTATCATTTTATATATAAAAAGGAGAGATTTGATATATATAAATTAATTCAGATAGAATATTATTCAAGTTCAAATTTTTGCATGATAAGTATTGATGTTATAATAATTATTATTACGATTTTAAGTTTAAGAAAAATATTTTTAAGTGAGCATAAATATGGGTTAGTTTAATACCAACAACCTCATTCTTACCTTCGAGCTAAGAGGGAAATATATTTCTTTTCTTAAAATATATATGTACAGTTAAATATTGTTACAATGAAAATATAAATATTTATAAATATTTTGATAATAATTAAAAAAATATTTTTTACATAATGGCATATCAGATGCCTTCTTTGAGCAGCATCACCACCACTGACCCCTCCCAATGTATTGTGACCAATTGTCTCCATGAGTAGCAACTGTATGGGAATTTGCAATCACCTAGATAGAAGGAATGGCATGACGATTTTTAATTCCTATCATCTCACACAAAGGAGGTATTTGGCGATGGTTGTTGTAGAAAATGATTGTATGTATGGCATAGTTCAGAAGTCTTAGTTCACAATGATGGCGAAGGTAATGGTTCATGGATAAGTTGACACCCAAACTTAAGCCTATTTTCCTCTATAGATATTATAGGTAAGTATCCTTTTCAACCTTTAGTCTCTCAATTTCCTTCAAAAACTAAGTATGGTTCTCTTTAAGCTATAACTGACAGAGCACCTCTCCCCATCTCTAGCCTCTGTATCTTGCATCTTTGTTTTCTCCTCTATTCCATTTCTCCCTCCATATCTCTAACCTCAAATGCAAGTTGACAACTCCAAGCCTCTATGTTCCATCTTACAAGCTGGTAGAATTTATTTCACTAGTCATTCCCACTTACTCTTTTCCCTGCATCCCTTGTCCCACTCCCCCCATCTAAAAGATGACCATGCCTCATCCTAGTTCTTCCTATAGCCATAAAAATAGTTGAGGTTGAGGAGTCTCCTCACACAAGATAGCACAAACACATGTAAAAGCCTTTTCAATGTGTTATGAGAGCATACTTCCAGGGTAGCTAGAGAGGAAATTGAAATTGCTAAAAATGAACCAATAGTGGAAAGAAGATTTATGTCAGATATAGAAGTTGAAATAAATATAAGGAAGTGGATTCTTGACCTAAATAATACTAAATTACGATAAACATAGAATATGTAGATAATAGATATCTACTAGAAAATCAAAATTGTTATGGGTACAATACTGGTAGAAAAAAGTGAATATTAGAAGGAGATTCTCCCGTGCATAGATGTTTTGTAGCTACAAGTGAACAATCTAGATCACAAGGTGACTACTCTTGCCAAGAAAGTAGCAAACCTAAAATTCCTAAACAAAGAAGAAAATGAGGTTGCACACTCATCGCAATAAGTATATTCCCCCTTATGATAGTCATGATTATTATTATTGTTTTTACATTTTAGATTATGCTATACATCCTTCTCATTACCTCTAGTTTCAAAACTTTCAATGCTTGTTTTTTTCTTCTAAAAATCTTAGACTATATGACTTATATATCCCTATTATTATAGTCCATCTAATAATTTTTCCATAGGTTTTATATATATACTATTGGTTTGGTTTCTTTAGAGATAGATAGTTAGCTAAAAAACAATGTTTTTATATTTAAAGTAATAAAAAAATGTACCTAGCCCTTCAAAAAGTAATATTTTTATCTTACTTATATTTATATAAACAATATATTTTACATTTTACAAAATTGACTGAAATTATAACCTATATAAATCTACTTTAAATAATTAAATTTAATTCTTTTAACACTTATATGATTTAAAATATGTTATTAATAATTAAACAAAATATATAAACATTTACATCATATAATATTTTATAAATTTAAATGAAATTGGTTTTTTTCATTCCATTATTTAATATAAAAATATATTAAAATAAAATAAAGAATGATTGCTATCTTAGTTATTCAATATTTTTATACTAGTTTTTGAACCTTGTTATTAAGTTTATATTATTAATCAAGAATTGAAATTCCACCTAACTTTAATTCTCTCTCTCAAATGATATGATGAAATTTATTATAATATCTTAACACTTTATTATTAAATCTAAACTATTTTTTAAAAAATCAAACATATATATTTATGATAATATATATTTATGATAATATATATTTATGATATTATATATATTAATGATAATTATTATTATTATTATTTAGTTTTAATAAAATTTGAAATAAGGTGTAACTCAACTGCCGGTTAGAAAGGGAAACTATGGCAAATTTAAAGTTAAAATCAATTTAAGTATTTATTTTGGCCGTAAAGGGCTCACCTTTTTCTACTAGAAATGTTTTTATGTACTATTTTTTGAAGTTTGCTATTTTAGGGGAGAGTTTTTTTTTTCATGGGCAAGTTTTGCATTGTTCTATATAATAATAAATTATATACAAAACATACAAAATATGTTAGGGTTGTTCGAGTAAACTTGACTTGGTCAAGTTACTAGTGGTTTTCTAGCTCTAGGTTTATGGGAACCCATGGGTTTCCCATGGTATTCATCTCCGATGTAGCCTATTTAAAGGATGTAAAATTCCATGATTATTTGTCTTGCTAGCCAATGAGTTCAAACAACGATGTTTGTAGACACTACCACTTCTCTCGATGCTCTGTGATCCTAACCTCTGGTATTTTCCAAAGTGATAAATATCAAAGCTGATGGTGGAGAAGCTTCTTGAAAGAGAGTGTGCATGTGTTGTGAATGATTTTGGTTGTTGTGATTTTAAGAGAAAGGAAGAAGAAAACAATGATGCCCGGTAAATTGATAGAAATTATGCTAGGTGAAATTGTGTTAAAATGGAAGATCAAGATATGGATAGAATAATATATACAAGTCGAGAGAGTGGCCATATGGACAAGAGAAAGAAAAAAATGGAGATGGAGTCAAGAATGTTGAAGTTTAATGAAGGAGCCAATGTGTGATGTATGAAGACCCTAAGGATTTTTGTTCCAAGGCATTTCCCTAGGAAGTTGTAAGACCTGATGTTTAGGAAAACATGTTGTGTGCCAGCACATAGATTTGTAAGGGCTTAAGAGCTTGCTCAGGCATACATGCGATGCAAGTGGTGCATGGATTCACCATGCTATGGAATGGACCACTGGGAAAGGTACCAGGGTGACAGGCACACTAGTATCTTAGCTTGGGGGGGGAGGTGTGGAGTGTGAGAACTCAGACGAGATGTTTGATGAATGAGACCAAGTTAATCTTCCTAAGTCAAGTTTAAGGGGGAGATTTTTAGGGTTTTTCTTCTCGCGCCAGGTTTATGGACACGCATGGTTTTTCCCATGGTATCCATTTCCAATGTAGCGTATTTAAAGGCTGGAAAACTCCATGATTATTTGTCTTACTAGCCAATGAGATCAAACAACAATGTCTTTAGACATCACAACTTCTCTCAATACTTTATGATCCTAACAAAATAAGAATGAGTTTTTATTATAAAATATTAAACGTAAAAATAAACTTAAGTAATATAATATTGTTTTAATTTGTATTTATTTCCTTTTGTAAAATTAAGTGTAAATTAATTAAGTGGAATTTATATATTTAAAATATTTAAGATATTTTGTTTAAACATTAGAGTAATGCTCAAAATTATTTAGATATTTATTTTTATATCTTTTAATTTAATTTAAATATTTTAAAAATATTTTTTTTATACCGAAAAAGTTATTCAAATATTGTAAACGAAATTTCTTTTAGTGAAAAAATATGATTAGAAGACTAATATCTTGCATCATGAATATAAACTTAAAAGATAGATAATAATAAAAAAATAAATAACAAGATATAAATAAAAAAAACCAATAAAGAAAATATATTTTTGTTAAGCCAATGGTGAGGCAAAAAGCCTCCTAATACACTAAGAAGAAGCAAAAGGTGGCCTCCTCCTTTCACGAAGGAGGTTCCTTAATGACATACACACAAAAGAAAATGTTAATGATTCTAAAGAAAGTAAAACTAATGAATCAAATTTCTAGAATAACAATGCTTAAATACGTACCCATGTCTCCTTTTTATATCCAAATAAGGAGGAATCATTTTTTTTGTCACTAAAGGCAGAGTGATGCCAAAATTTCCTTGTGATTTTTGGGTACTAAGGGAAAAATGAAGTGATGCCAACCTTTTGAAAACTGAAGGTTGTGGATGGTTTTTTCTATAATGGTGAAATGGACCACTTTTATATTCTTTTATTGACTTGTGTGGTTATTGAAGGACAATCCATGCAAATTGCCTGAGATTTATAAAGGAAGCCTGTGAAAATATATAAAAGCTAATATTTTAAATGTCTTTCCATTTCTCCAAACGGGTATATTAATTGTATGGTATACCATAATAATAATGATTTGATTAATCCCCTGCATATTATGATGAGAAAATTTTAAGTACCAATAAGGTTAGTCATATTATGAGTGAACATAGCAAAAGATGACAAAATTACATCCTCTCATATCAAAATTAAAAATTAAAAATTTCTTGTTATTTTATTTATTATTTAATTGATAGAAAATCATTTCAACCTACTCATGATAATGATGATTGGCATCCTAACCTTTTTAATTAAGATTCAACTACTAAAACTACTAAAGTTGAAGTTGACAATGATAATCTATTTCATGAAATATGCATAATGCTTATCTCCATAGCTCTAATCGTTATGACAATGACAATTAACTTCCAAGAGTGATACTTATATCTACTTCATTTATCTATCTATAATAACTAAATCGTCTCAAATAGTTTGAGTCTTTTAAATGATCTAATAATGGGTTGTTATTTTATTTATTATTTAATTGATAGAAAATCATTCCAACCTACTCATGATAATGATGATTGGCATCCTAACCCCTTTAATTAAGATTCAACCACTAAAGTTGAAGTTGACAATAATAATCTATTTCATGAAAGATGCATAATGCTTATCTCCATAGCTCTAACCGTTATGACAATGACAATTAACTTCCAAGAGTGATACTTGTATCTACTTCATCTATCTATCTATAATAACTAAATCACCTCAAATAGTTTGAGTCTTTTGAATGATCTAATAATGGGTATGATATTTTTAAAATATGATGACGTTAAGTAATTAAACCTTAAATGTATAATGATTCGTTTGAATAATATATATATATATATATATATATATATATATATTATTTAATATTATTTCCAAAAAATGTATTTTAAATGAATAGTTTTTATATTATTAATAGAGTTGAGTAGTTGTTATTAATTTTATGTAATTAATTCTATAAAATGTTTAATATAATGATACATACTTTTTATTTATTTATTGTTAAGTTGTATGAGTTTTGGGATAATTGCACACTTAATTTTTGGTTTGAGAAATCACAAATTAGGGGCATCTAACTCATTAAAATCACCCGAAATCGCATATGATCTAGGCGACACCAACCCTTAATGTGGTTGGATTTTTCTCAAAGAGTTTTGAACCGGTAATCTTTACATCATGAAGTTTCTTAGTAGTACACCCTATCGTCATCTATTCTACACCTTGTTGGTTAATGCCACATGAATATAAAAAACATTCTTTAAATTAAACAAAAATACGTTACATATAATAATAATATCAATATAATTTATATTTAAAAAAATTATTTAATACAATCATAATATCAATATAAGCCTCCAAGAATAGCTCAATTGGTGATGGCTGTGAAAACGAAACATATGTTTCAAGAGTTTCTAAGTTCAAATCACTTGAGAGTACGTGTGGGTCGCATACTAGGCGTGGTGTGGTTCACCTAGAGGTTATATAGCAGTTGGAATCACTACCATGTCACGCGAGTACGCGACTAGCCTAATTGTCGATTCCTCTAGTTATAGAATAATAATAATAATAACAACAACAATAATAATAATAATAATTGATGGACCTCCAAATTAGACACAAATTAAGGCCCATCTAAGCTTTCCTAGGCACATCAAGGCTATATTAAACCTCTCTTTCTACACTTAATAATGGTTTTTTAGCTTTAATATGTTCTGAGGAAGGTTTATAGATAATAGCATACTATGTGCCTAATATTATTTAATTTTGTAGAATATTGTGAGAATATTGGGAAAATTATGAAGATTTGGAGGATGAGATAATTTAGGGACTTGCCCCCTACTATAGGATAAAGATTGGATAATAAATGAACAAAAAACCATGAAATTATTGACAAAATCTAGAGCTCCATTGATTGAGAAAATATATGAATGTGTTCCCTGTCATTTAATGCAAATTCCTAGCGTTGGGAACTAGATCCACTTTTTGAGATATTTTTTAGGGGAAAGTTGCCTCATTTCAAGGAGAATGCTTCCTCATCACTTTATATAAGTACCAATTCGAATTTTCCTCTAGAACCATGTATTTCTTAGTCTTCTTGTGAAGAATACTTGTTATTTAGCAACTCCACTTTTATTTCTAGTAGGGATGCACTTGGATTGATTCAAATAATGAAGTTTGGTGCCATTTTTAGCTTCTAAAAATTGGTTTACTCCATAGGGCTTTGAGTTTCCTTAGGCTTGGCCATCTCAGAAGCTTCAAAGCCCTCTTGTACAGTTTATTTATTTCTTATGAATGTCTTTTTCACTTGCATCTCTTATTTTTGCGTTTACTATTCATGTTTCTTTTGTTGTAGGTCATATTGGTTAAATGATTGAAGTGAGTTGTTTTGAAGGTTATTTATAGAGTCACAAGCATGATGCATCCTTAGAATTTTTGTGAAAAGTCATATTCATCATTGAGCTACTTGGATTGGTTTACTAGTTCACAATCTAGAATTTTTCAAAGTCTCTTAAAGGAAAATAGTAGTAATTTTCTGCTATTTTTTTTAATGTGTTAATGAGCTTCATTTGAGTTGATTCCACTTGTATTGGGTCATAAAAACATTCAAGTTAATAACACAATTTACCCCATGGCATTTTCACTTGATTAGGTTAGGAATTAGGTAGGATACCTAGCTCACGTGTTCTTGAATTTCCGGTTTTTAGAGTAAGTAATTTTCTCCTACTATTTTTTAGCATGTGTTAATAGGAGTAATTTGGAGTGATTCCACTTGGAATGGAGTCTTAGGACATCCTACTTAATACAAAAAAATTCCCATCTTATTTTCATTTGATTTACTTTGGAATTTTGTTAGTCATCTTGTTCTTGTAGCAAAATAGGGCCTCCTGTAGCACCTCATATAACAGTCCTGTAGCGCTCCCATAACACATGTAAACTTGACCAGATTTTCTCAAAGAGATTGGTTTTTGTTCCTTAGGCTTGAATAATGACCTCTAGGCTTTGAACCATGATCGAGTAAGACCACAAGACCTCTTAAGCTTTTCCTCTTCTCCATTGCAATTCACCTCTGTAGTTATGGTTAGTGGACAGATTCATAACTTGAAGAGCATAATGATGATTTCATAATTACTTCATGAAGTAGCTTATGAAATCTATTGACAAAATCTATTTTTAATGCAGTGATTGAATAATGATTTAATGATTAAGTTTTGCTCCATACATCTTAAGCTAGGGTTTCCATTTCCAACATTGTTATTTCCATTCCATACACTAGGTTTCCTTTTCAATGTAAATTTTACATTCTACAATTAGGCTAATGTTTGATTTCATGATATTCACTTCATTGCATCAGATCAACGAAATGACACATTTCATGTTGCACATACAATGCCAATGCCTCTTAAATTTTCTCCAACCTCAAGTTGATAATTGAAGTTGGTAGCCTTGGGAGTTGCAACATTCTCGTTGCAATATTGAGGCTTATCAATAATATATAATTTATATTAAAAATTTTATTAACAACATGGAAGCTTTCAAATTAAAATATATAATTTATATTAAATTATATTACTCATAGATTTCTCGATGGCTCTCTTACTTTTGCGTAGTATTTGCACGCCGAGGACTGAAAATCCCTGTGCTCTTTCCCCAACTCAAATTTTGGGTGTTCAAATTTCTACTGCATCATGGCTTGGAATTTTAAATCATGGCCATAGATTCCACAATGTTCAATGACATGTTCTCCCTTCAGAAATAGTGACCATTATGGTTTTTGAATGTGGTGCAGGGGATCTTGCATATATTGTTCTTGTCACAGGTAGGATGAGGGACATCGTGGAAGAGGTAAGACAAGATGACTTTGATCTATTTTTAATCAACATTGGAAGTAGAGGAAATAAATATATGCATACTACTATCAACATTGGGGCCAAGACTGCAATCTATGAGCTACCCTTCCATTTGATTAACTTAGTGAATATAGGAGGGGTTGGTGCAACCCCTACGACACTCCTGGGATGCGAGAAATTGGGCTTCAATGTTTGCGTTAGAAGAGTTAGAGACCCTTCGCTGGGTTTGAGGCAATCTCAAATCTCAAGGTCCCCCATTCTGTTGGGATCTTTTTTCTCTGGGGATGAGGGTTTTACCCTAGATCTAGCGAGTGTTAGGATATTTATGAAATTGATTTCAGGAGGTTCCCTTTGTCTACATGTCAAAACTACAGATCTTGTTTCCTCACTTGCAATCGGGATACAAGAGTCAATGAAAACCCTGTATGGCAGTTTTCGACTCCCATCTAGAGTTTGGAAGCTTCATGATCATAAATCTCTTAGTGAGTACGACATAGTCAAGGATGCCACAATCTATATGGTATCAAGAGTTAGAGGTGGAGCTAAAGGTTGAGGTGCATCCTCCTCATCCCAACCCAAATCCTTTAAGGATGTTCCAAGACCAAGAGTTCCACCTCTAAACCCTAAATATCTCTTTGGACCAACATTTGTAGTGGATTAGATAGCAGAAACCCCTTCTCTTGAAGTGGAAAATGTTATAAGTATAGTCATAAATGTAGTTTTTGAATGGTAAGCGATTATTTTCCATTTCAGTGGTTTTTTCCTACAATATCTACTCTACATGAGTGGGTACACTAGAATTGGTCTCAAAATATTGTGTTACAATTTTCTCAAAAGGATTCTTTGTTGTGCTCTTTAAAAATTTAGGTGATTGGCATAAGGTTTTTGATTAGGGACCTTGGTTTTGGGGATGGTATGACCTTTCCTTTCAACCTTGGTTTCAATATTCTAATCCTCTCTCTATGTTAGCTCTGGCAACTCCAGTATGGGTAAGGCTCCCCAATATACCCATGCATTTGACGCACTCAGAGATCTTAAAAGATGTGGGAAACTTACCAAGCTTCTTCATCAAAATCAAATATGATAGGATTGAAAAATGAATCATCACATGTGTTTGCATACGTTTGAAGTGGATCTCAGTAAGGAATTTCCAGAGAAAATCCTTCTCAAATGGAGAGGTAGGTTTTATTCACAATTGATTGATTATGAAAACATTGTGTTTCATTGCACGACTTGTCAACAACTTGACCATGTTTAGAATATTTTCCCCTATTGACAAGGACCTTATTTCAACCCGAATGTTAAGAAAAATAATCATGGATGACAAGATCCATAAGGAACTAAAGGATCCAAGAACATCGCAGCTCACGAGCAGGATAACTCATCAAAACAAAAGTCACCTACTATCGAATATGCACCTTCAAACTTAGATTAGCCTCATGTTAAGCCATCTCAACCCTCAGTAGAGGAAGCTTATGCTTCGAGTAATATGGTAAGAGACTCAGCGATAATTTTGGCAACATCAATGAGTGGGCACGAACGTACCCATGAATTAGATCACTTAGATAGTGACAAGGAAACATAAAATATGACAAAGCATTTGACAATGGAAGCATCTCGAGGAAATGTTGTCATTGTCTCATATACATATGTTATTGACAACCCCTCGAGATAGATCAACATGTGGAAGAGAAAAAGGAAAGAAGGAAAAACCCATGAGAAATCTTGGGATTTGAATCTAGGAAGGAAGAAAATGTATCCATGTGTAGTGTGCTTATGAAAAGAATGATGTAATTTGATGTTCAATTGTAAAATAAATTGTTTTACAAAAAAAATAAAAAAATATATTACTCATAATTAATAT
>APFE031490883.1:3849-60228 GCA_000404065.3 Pinus taeda | reverse complement strand
AATGATATAGACAAACACCTTCCTTCCTCCTACCTTCCTCTCATTATCTCAGTCTAAATAGACAAGTTAGGAAGGTAGTCAAAAACATATAATGTAATATTTTGGTTTAATTAAAATACTTCTAATAAAAGTAAAAAAAAAAAATCATTTTTACACTTACACTCTTAAATTAAAATAATATATACATCACCTACATTAACATGCTTCACCAAACATCTTTCTATTTTCTTCTCCAAACCTCTATTAACTTATAGCACACCTCATTATGAATTTGTTGTACTAGAACATTTGAATAATATTTATTTCCCAAACATACAAAATACTACCAACTAGCCTTTCCATTAATCATGTGTCACCTATGTTGTCTTTTCATGACAATGTTCCCATTAATGGTGGGGCACATTATTTTGTTTTTTCTTTTGATCATGGACTTATGGATGATGTAAGTATAATGAAATTCAACTATTTTTTAAATATATACATTTTATTATATTTGTAGCCAATAATTTCTATTTCAATAAATTAACATGTTTTAAGTACTTTTATATAATATTAATCATATTATGTGTACATATTTGAATACATGTTTAATTTTTATTTTTGTTTTTGACTTGCCCCTTATTGGATATTCGTCTAGTTGTCTTCCTCTTTATTTATGGTATTGGTTGACAATAGGCTTGCATAGTTAATGTTTTGTAATGATAAATAGATTGACATTCGGAAAGGTTGATGTGAGTTAAATTTAAAAAAAAAAGGCTTGCATAGTTAATGTTTTGGAATGATAAATAGATTGAAATTTGGAAAGGTTGATGTGAGTTAAATTTCAAAAAATGTATTTATAATTTAAATTGATTTTTTAAAGTTAAATAAGTAGAGTTGTATGATTTTTAATTTGGAAGATGTTTATGGTGTTTTATGGGTCTATTATTTATATTAGTAAGTATTTTTTTGTTGAGTGTATATATGAAATTAAAGTCCTTAATAAGGTAACAATCTAATTATTTTTCACAAGTTTAAGCGATAACCAGGTTACGATGATTTAACCATGTGGAGTTACTTTTTTGAGACGATGTGGAGTTACTTATAAAAGAGAATCCATGAAATACTTCTAGAAGCATAATGAAGATTCCAAGAGGGGTTTTATACTCTAATTCAACGATCAACAACATAGAACAAGAAAAAGGTTCACTTCATTTCACTACAATTGCATACTGTGAGTGGCAGGAACTAAGAAGATACTAACAAAGAATAGATTGAAAAAATCAGTATATATAACACTATCATAATGGACCATCATATTTTGTAGCTTTATATCAAGCTTAGACTACTTTGTACTCTAATTAATATGAACTAAATAAAATATGAAAAGAACAATTCTTATTTTCTTATGTGATACTCCCACTTAGCAACATTGCTAAGGGAAATATTAATTTTTGGTCGGTTTTGAATTAATTCACATTAACACTTAGGAAGTGTGGGTTTAGAGGTCCCACATATATTTTTGATCAAATGTGAGCCCAAACATTAGAGGATGGAAGAGAAAATCAAGCCACTAGTGGTACGTGGGGGGCACTCATAGAGAATTGTGGCACACATGGGAAGGACACTCTCATTGGAGCGAAGTTGGTGGGGGAAAGTTGAGTTGGGCCCACATGGGCATCTTGGAGGCTCTTCGATAAAAAGAGCAAGAGATACTCATTTTGGTTATTCATTCATTCATCTTTGTGAAAATTGTCTTTGACATAACACACTTAAGCGGAAGCCAAGTCTGCAAGTGTTGTTTAGCACATGAGGGTTTCCGAGTGGAAATCTGAACCTTTGCTTCGGTGGACTTCGAGGGCCAGCCCAAGGAGGGAGTTCAATATTTTTTGGTTTGTAACTATAACAGGAAGTGCGAGTTTGTGGAGAGTTTCAACAGCAAAAGTGCAGGGATTGCACAGTTCTTGGAGGAGGCATGTTGGGTGGTTAAAGAATGGAGTGATTTTTTAGGCTGAGAGTTGAGGTGGAGTTTGAGGAAGTATTTTGTTAGATTTTCCAAAAATTTGGGGGACCAACAAACATAACGACTGCCATAGGTTCATTTTTTGCTTGTGGATCAGGGCCAAGCATTTGGGGTCAATTTTGGAGCGTCAAAACTAGAACAAACCCTTTCTAGGTTTTTCTAGGTTTTTGACAAGGACCTCAAAAATAACTTGGCAGAATTTTCTTGGTAGATTTGAGGTGTCAAACAAGGGTCCCAATTCAGCTAGCAGTTAGAGGAGCTAGGGGAAATTTGGTCCGAAATTCCAAGGTCAACATTTGGCCAATTCCTTCGTGGGTTTTTGTGGGTTATTTGTGGGGATCCCAGGGTTAAATTCCCAAAATTGTTTGAGCATCAGAGGAGGCCCTAACAACTATTATTTGCAACTAGTAATGTAGTTTTCACTAGGACAACGCAGAGATCGTTGGGGACATCCATATTTCATGGTAGAGCTAATTTCATCACCTCGATATTGTTATCTTGCCTTAAGCAAGCCCAGGTGCATGCTTTTTGATTTTACCTTTTTACCCAACAATTATATTAATAAAATGGCTCAACACAACACATTTTATGGTGATTTTTGGATATTTGATGTGTTATAAATTTTTGTATGGGTTTTTATTGTATTTGATTTGTTTATCATTGTAAATCTCCATTAGGAATATTACAGTGGTATCAGAGCATGATTTTGGCCAAATGTGGGTCTAAATCACACTAATGCTCAAGTGCTATTGTGGGATAGAATTCTAGAGGCTAAAACACTAGTTCCACATTATTCTTCAGAGCGAAATTGTGCCCAAAAATGTCTCAGCAGGTGAAATTTGAAAATGTTACTAGGAACCTCAAGGGACTGGTGGGGTAGCTCGAAGATTCGATGTTAGCAAGAGCAACAAGAAGAAAACGTAGTTGTCGACCTGCAGATGAAGAAAATAAGAGGAGCATTACTATTGAACGAAATGTTGGTTTCAATATTGCAAAGACAAAGATGGGAGGCGAAGGCAGTGACGAGATGAGATAGAACATACCCATTGAGGAGAGAGTTCATCTAGATACATTTTAGCTAGTTGAGCATGAGGTTAATTGCACATAGGAGGAGCCCGAGGATGCACTTAGTTTGACACAAGAGTCACCTCTGTTGGAGTTTCCTTTGGTAGCCCTAGTAGAAATATTGGTAGAGGTAGTTGAGCACACATCCATTGTTGAGCTATCCCTTGATGAGGCACCCAGGTCTATGATAGAGCTTCAGAATGACAACCACCTTCAATTGATTGATGAGCATGTCTTGCATGTTGGCTTGTCTATGGAGGAGCAATCAGAGGCTCAGGTCAAGCCCATGATGGAGGAGGATGTGCAATCATCCTTTGGGCTAGCCATTGATGAGGGGCAACATAGAGACCACACATTGGGATTTCAACACGATTTGCTTCAGAGGTGCCCTAACAAGCTCTACAACATTATCAACCCAACCCTGCACACTAGATCGAGAGAGGCAGATTTGTCTATGCATACTAGAGGGGATGACCAGGTTAGTAGCACTATTGGGTCACCTTTTTCCATTGGAGAGAGAGATGGAACTACCTATTCAGATCTCATGTGTTGACCTGGATAGTGGGATGAGGCAATCCAAGTTTCACAGGGTGTATCATTTGCATGTTGCGGTTGTTCTATGTGCAAAAGTTCATGCATTTGACCCTTCTCTTGGAGTTGGATGGAAAGAGATTTTGAGTTGGTACCCTGTGGAGCGGGCTATGGAGATGTTGGTGGACCTGGGTGTAGCTCAGTAGGAGCTTCCAGGCACTAGGGATACTAGAAACCTAGACTGGCATTGGGATCTGGGTGGGAATACCTATCATTTCCCGGGTATGCTAGTTGACTATGACCTGGATGGTACAGTTGACCTAGTACTTGAGCATGCACATTCACTAGGGGAGTATCGGTTAGCACTAGTGTCCAATGATTTTATTGACTTACTCCTTTGGTTGTCTTGGTATGACGTTTGTACACGGGATCACGGGGTGATCAACATACTTTGGAAGGAGTTTCTCGGAGGAGGTGGCATTGGAAGGCCACTAGACGATGCCTTGTATTGAGCTAGGGACTCTTCACTTTGTGTGGGGCACAGAGGATGAAGAGGAGTAGAGTAGTGGTGGCATCACTGTTGACACGTAGGGAGATTCACTTCTCGGATACCTCATGGAGGATTTGGAGTAAAGATCCATTCATCAACAGGTATAGTGATGTGATGGTGGAGGTGATGATATCGATAAGGTGTGGGCCGACACATAGAGACACAACTCTAGGTCATCACATCTAGGGATGTGTGGGGGCACCTAGCATTGAGCATTGGACTACAAGTGGACATGGAGGTGCATGCTGGTGTACCATAGTGTGTTGGATTGTGTTGTTGAGTAGGGGTGCCTTACATCACATTGAGTACACGTGGGAATTAACTAGTGCCTTAACACAGACATGATGCAAGATGGTACATAATGGTTTAGCTGTAGCCGAGGGTATCCAATGGTGTACAAGGGTAGGTTACGACATACAGTAGCATGTCGAGGAGTACGGTGATTCTTGGTGGTATATAATGACACATGATGCAACACATCAGGCTCTTGGAACATTACCTCCAAGGAGACTTATGGACCGAGGCATTGGGTGTACCATTGGATTCAGATCACCTAGGATCAATGAGGACATCATTGAGAACCTATGGGAACCATGTTTAGTAGAGACAAGGCTTTGAGGGGGTTATTAGTAGATCTGAGGCAAAGAGAGTGTCATCCGTACGATTACTCTTGAGAATTATGAAAGACTTTTGATCATAACCTTTCGGACATACCCACCGATCATCCTCCACTATTTCTTATAGTTAGATTTTTTGGTTGTTGCTCCTTGACACTCTCCATTCAACCAACAGGCATGGAAGGCTCACCCTAGACAGTTGCATGAGACACCACATGTCATGATCCTAGAGGATACTCCCTAGTTGAGACACTTGGTAAGTGCACGGGTTGTTGGATGCATGCTTAGGGATGACATCGTTGATTGTTGAAGTAGCATATGTTCCACCCTTGGTCTCACACTTGAGGGATGGTGGATGATAGACTTCATCTACAGGAGGGTACCCGGACTTTGAGCAGTGTCCAGTTGTATCACTAGGAGTTGGGATATCAGATTTCATTGCGTGGTCTGGCAAGAACAAGGCAAGTTCACAGGCGTGGGACATACTCCTAATACTTGGGGTCCATACAGGGAATACATACAGGGGTCAGAGATGAGGGCCAAATGGTTTCTATCAGGTACTAGCGATACACATCAACATCCTGTGAAGAGTGGGAGTTATGAGCTCCATGTATGTTTTGGGGCTCTAGGGATCCGGTTGGCGGGTGGATCAATCTAGTTTGCGGTGAGTAGGGTCATGAAAGAGGGTGATCCATTTCACTTTGGTTTTGACACACGGGCGATCATTGAGACCTCCACTTCATGGGGAGGCAGACTTATCCTGTCATGGCTCAAGGTTGAGATTAGCAATGGAGGGATAGATATTGGCATCATGGAGATGCCTGGGAAAGATGAGCTTGACTCTCACATATTTTTCTCCACTAGGCCTTAGGAGGGGAGGATATAGTCCATGAACGATAAAGAGTATGTCATAGTCAGGGTAGTGTAATGTCAGCATGGTGGAACCACTCTAGGACTAGTAGGGAACTAGAGCATCACCTCTTCACAAATCAATAATCTTTAGGGATGAGCTAACTACTACAGGGGGAGATCATGAAGATCTTCCATTAGGCTTTAGCGAGTCACTGATGGAGTGGGAAACTTCATTAGCATGGCAGGGGGGCCAACAGGATGATATTGGGAGAAGCTCACCTAAGCGAGACACTATCTTTGCAGGGATTGGGTGGTATCTTCAAGAGTATACTCTCGGAGTGCATGAGATGGCCTACGTGGTACGACAAATTCACGAGGGGTTGGGAATAGTGCCACATTATCATGATCACCTACTCAATGATGGTATGCATGGGACGTCTGGTACCTTCACTGGGTAGGATAATGAGTGGAGTGAGGGGAGCTTCACGTTGGACATGATGGCTTGGGATCCTGGTATTGAAGGATTCTTTCATGTCAAAATAATGCAGAAGTTAGGGATGGTTTAGTGGAACATTTAGGACCCTGACACATTTTGCAGTGAAAGTGGGGAGTAATAGCTAGAGAGAATGCTTGTTCAGGCATTGCTTGAGGATAAGCAATTTTTGGCAGGGAGGATTGTGATATTCCCACTTAGCAACATTGTTAAGGGAAATATCAATTTTTTGCCAGTTTTGAATTAATACGCATTAGCACTTAGGAAGTGTGGGTTTAGAGGCCGCACATGTATTTTTGATCAAATGTGAGCCCAAACATTAGAGGATGGAGGAAAAATTGAGCCACTAGTGGTACGTGGAGGCGACTCATAAAGAATTGTGGCCCACATGGGCAACATGCTCTCATTGAAGTGAAGTTAGTGGGGGAAAGTCGAGTTGGGTCCACATGGACATCTTGGAGGCTCTTTAATAAAAATATCAAGAGGAACTCATTTTGGTTATTCATTCATTCATTCATCTTTGTGAAAATTTTCTTTGACATAGCACGCTTGAGTGGAAGCCAAGTCTACAAGTGTTGTTTAGCACACAAGTTTTTTTGAGCGGAAATATCAACCCTTGCTTTGGTGGAATTCAAGTGTCATTCGAAGGAGGGAGTTCCATCTATTCTAGTTCATACCAGTAGCAGGGAGTGCAAGTTTTTATAGAGGCTCAAAAACATAAGTGTAGGGATTGCACAATTCTTGGAGGAGGCACGCTGGGTTATTGAGGAATGAAGTGATTTTTGAGGCTGAAACTTGAGGCGGAGTTCAGGAAAGTATTTTGTTAGGTTTTCCAGCACTTAGGGGGAGTAGAAAACACAATAATTACCGCAGGTTACATTTTCTTCTTATGGAGGAGGGCCAAGCATTTGGGGTCAATTTTGGAGCGTTAAAACTAGAACAAACCCTTTCTATATTTTTTCTGGGTTTTTGAGGACCTCAAAAAACATTTGGTAGAATTTTCTAGGAAGATTTGAGGGGTCAAATAGAGGTTCCAATTCAGCTAGCAACTAGAGGAGCTTGGGGAAATTTGGGCTAAAATTCTGAGGTCAACATTGGCCAATTCCTTAGTGGGTTATTGGTGGAAAGCCCAGGGTTAAATTACCGAATTTTATAAGCACCAGAGGAGGCCCTAGAAACTATTATTTGTAGCCAACAGTGCATTTTTCACTAGGACAATGTAAATATCATTGGGGACAACCATATTGCATGTTAGAGCAGCTAATTTCATCACTTGGATATTGTTAGCTTGCCTTGAGCAAGCCCAGGTGCATGCTTTCCGATTTTACCTTTGTACCCAAAAATTATATTAATGAAATGGCTCAACACAACACAATTTATGGTGATTTTTGGTTGTTTAATATACTATAAATTTTTGTATGGGTTTTACTATGTTTGCTTTGTTTATCATTTTAAATTTCCATTAGGAATAGTACATCTTACCATTGAGTTTTCCCAAATTGGGTTTCCCATGGTAACATTTATGTTCTAATGTATGTCTTTGGTATTGTAGTCCTATTTTCATGTCACAATAGTTAAAGAATCCATTTGGTGAGTTTTATATATGGTTAAATCACTAAAAGTACAAAAAGAAAAGACACATAATTGAGCATTTCCTCATTACAATAGATATGAGTTTTTTATCCAACGAAATATATAAATCAAGCATCTCTCCCTCTTTCAACCCATGAAATAAGGGCATATCCTATAGGATTGAATTCCACCATCAATTCTTTTAGTGGGAAGTTCTCCTCTTCTAGGTTCAACTTCACTCTGTCAAAATTCCTAGTTATGACAAGCTAGAATTCCCCCCTACATATCCCTACAAAGTATGCTTGTGAAAGTTGTGGGAACATTATTATTATTGTTTCTCTAGAAGTATCAACATGATTGTCTTTTAAACTTGTTTTACCCTCCTTATGTTATGCCAATCCCTTATTTCTCATTTTTAAGAGCAAAATCTAAGCCTACAATTTTCCATTTCATTTATCATCAATCCATTTCAAATCACACCTCCCCAACGTGAGACTTTTGGTCCAAAAAGCAATTATAGATAGATGAGTAAATTATTATATTTCTCTTCTCTCATAATTTTTTCTATACTTATAGTTTCACCTTTGATTACACCATGCATAATTTTTGTTTCCCTCCTTCTATGTTTCAAACCTTCTTTTATAGTAATTATCCTCCTCCCACTCTTCTAGTGTATTAAATGCAAAAATACTCAACTACATGTAGAATGACCAATAGAGACATTTCATAAAAATGAAATTTTTTCACATGTATCACTAAGGAATCCACACATATGGACATAGCATTAGTTTGAATGCATTAACAATTATTTATGTAGTTATTTCAAATGATTCTTATATCAACCACTTTAACTTCTTGGTCACCCTTTACATTCACTTCGTACTAAGATAGAGCCAAATCTTTTCTCCAACACAAAATTTGTGATTAGTGTTATGATGGTTATGGTAAAGGTTATCATAAATTTTTTTATAGGTATATAGCCCTAGGAATACACTCAGTATTATAATTTTTTTACAAAACATAAAGATTAATGAAAAATATGATGATTGTTGGCTTCTTCTAGCCTAATGTTGGAAAGAAGGGAGTTCTAATTTATGAGATCCATGTATTATATAATTTGGTGAACTATATGTTCCTAAAATGCTTGGATTAAATTCACTGATATCTTGTGGATGGGTACAGTAGAGTGAGATCCTTTACTAATATTGATGATCATATTTCTTACCAAATTACATTCTCCCTCTAGGACATTAATTTGTTGCTTTCGCCAGACCAAAGTGTTCATAATTATTGCCTTTTTAAAGGTGAATTGATGTTAATTTTCATGAAATTTTGTATTCATAAAGAAGAGAGGGGTTCAATTATTCATGTATTTGAAGGGTTGTTTGAATTTATGGGGTTCCCATTTAGTCCTTAGCTGCATCACACAAAAAGGGACAATGCTAGAAAGACCTCACAAAGGTATTTAGAAGATCAAACTACCATATAGATGATTTTTTCTAAGAGAACCTAATTCCAATGCACTAGAAAAACCCCACTACAATACAAACCACAAAATATAAATATTAGGGTTCCAAGAGTCCACACCTCTCTAGAAACAATTCCAAGTGAACTAGAATGATTAGTACCCAAAAAGACCGAAGAACCACCCCAAAAGAGAGTGACGGGACACTAAGAGTCAATAACTATATAAAACTAAATCCAAAAATTTAGAAGGGAAAATGCCGAATAAAACCTAAGAATGCCAAAGTACAGAAGAACCATAAACATTGAATAAATCCAATGAATTCATGGCCACATACTAAGAATGCCTTAAAACTTTAAATATCATATACAAATTCTAGAATACGATCTAGATGTTAAGGAAAGCTCTTACCAAGTAATTTTTTTTATTGGATACCCTTGGTCCATATAACGATGGTCGCTTCTCCCATATGAGTTTCATTATCCCACCTTGGCCATGTAAACCTAAAAAAGTGGTTGAAGAGATAGTCCAAAAGTAAGGTCAAACATGTGAGAGGGGGGTGGGAAAGTTCTTTTATATCCAGGAACCTCATTTGAAATCCATTGATGATGATATTGCGATATATAGTTATTTTTAGGATGTAACATGCCTCCATATCCACAATATAAGAAAAAATAGGTATTGATTAATATTACCAAACCCCATTTTTCCAAACAACTCTTATTTTGAGAGTGATGTTTCATTGGCTAGTGTTTCGACCTAATAATTGTGTTCTCTTACAACCTAATTTATAACAAAATATTTTCAAGAGACACACCTCCTTCTAAATTTGAGCTAAAATAGAAGCGAGCTTACTATAAAAAAGATTGATTTTAAGATTATCAATTTGATAATTATGTTTGAGTCACTATTATAATCAAGGACTTTGTTTTGATTTCCTTTGCTAGAATAAGTCCCTAAAAAATAATATAAGTCTTTACATAATTGTTTGTGAACTTTCCTAATCCCAAGAAAAATTATTTCAATTTTTTTCTTAAAATCTAGGATGATGCCCCTTGCAATTACCAACCTTAGTGTTAGTAAACAATATTAACATTTATGTTCAAGATCCATTAATTCAACTCCTATAAATATGAATAATTCTATATGTTGTAAATCTACTATAAAGAAAACAAAAATATACCCTTTTTTCAAAATGTGATTATTAGGTGCAACATGTTAATGTTGCTTATAGAAATGAAGAAATTACATATACATTAAAATGAAGAAATTACATATCCATTAAAAAATTCTTCTACAAGGAAGTTTTATTAAGCAAGGAATTAATGTAATGAATAATCTTTTTGAGCAAATGTAAGAATTTGATTTTAAGAGAATGATATTTTAGTACAATACATGCTAAAAAAATGTTAAAGTAATCTCGATCATGGTAAAAAGAATTAAGAAAAGAATTTTGAATAACTTGAAAACATAGAAGATTTAATAAAGGCATAGAATGATGTAAAAGGAAAAATTCAAATTCCTAAAATTTAAAATTTAAAATGTACTTGTTGAAATTGAAGAATTTAATATAATAAGCATTATTAATTAGTTTTAATATTAAGAAAACAATTTAACTATTATTCATAAAGTTATATTATAACATTTTAAATATTACAATTTATTTATTATTTATTTCTAAAGAGAAGGAAAATCTATCATAATTTATTTGTCAAACCAGTAGTATGGACAATCATCATTAGTTTCTATTCACAAATGTAGGTTGAATCATCACTGTTATTTAAGGAAAACCACGTCACCTGAAATTATTCCTTGGTGGTCCGTATGGGGGTAGACTTTCACTCCTACCAGATGCCTCTGGGTCTTGGGCCCTTAAGCTTTTTCCTTACATTCGAACAAGACACACTCTTAACCAAACAAAAGCAATTTTAGGACATACTCCAGACCCAATAAACATTACATATTTATATCAATAATAAATATAATATTACAAATTTATAATAATAATAAATATAATATTATAATTTTATATTAATAATAAATATCTATATTTTGTTATTTTACGAATTCTTTAAATAATGTGTTTTTGACCAACAACTAACGATGTGATCAATCAAAAGGGCATTCTCCTAATAATTATTTGCTTTTGTTTTGTTATTTTTTCTTGGAAAAAAAAATTGTATCTACATTCATATATATTTGAAAGAAAAATACATTTAGCATATACACATGCAAGTATGCATTCACTAGGATGTATCCTATAATGGCATAAGTGTCAAAAAAATAAAATAGTGATTGTTTTGAATTCATGTCCATAAGGGATGAAATATATGTTGTAAGCCAACCAAAATAATAATATTGTCATTATGCATAGTGCACCATACAATATAAATAGTAAAAATGAAAATATCTAAATATCTAAAGCTGCTAACCTAAAATATTCACATGTGTCCAAAAACTAAAAGAAAAAAACATAAGGAAAGGACATATAATAGAAGTTCAATCCTAAGAAGTTGTATGAACTCGTCCACAACAAGATGATGGAAAGATTGGCAGTGTTCATCTTTGTCCACTTCAGACACATACCAAAGCCCCCAATCCATAAGAAAACCTTCTTTAGAAAGCATGCCAACAATCATGTTCCAATCCCAGGAGTCGAGGTGTGCATCGTTAACTGAAAATCTATAGACATTGTAACCGAGGTTGAGTCTTATGGACAAGAGACCATAGGAGCAATCATCATGGAGATAGGAACCACATATCCCAACGATGCTTGAAATTCGGATGCCACACCATATTCAGAAAAAAACCTCTTCATCACCCAAAGCCAGACCCTTAGTCTTTTTCTTTTTTGTGGCATGTTTCGAACATATTGGATTTTGGAATGGAAGTTTTCAATTTTGTACCAAGTGACCAGACTTGTGACACCACCGACAATGAATAGGAAGCCCTTCATAATCTAGAACCTGAATTCTGATGCATACCTTTCCAATGTTCATCGTTTCATGGAGTTTCTTTTGAAGGTCCAAACTGCCTAAAAGCCCGACAAATGATATGTCCTACAACTCTATGAAAGAGTATTCTACCTCCAGAAATAAATCCAGACTATTCCCTGAGTTAGTGAAGCATTAGGGATTACACATGTGGGTCACGAGATCAGGGGAACTAATGCAAGATGCAACTTCCTACAAATTCTAATCCATAAATTTAAAACCCACACAACAATTGCACTAAAAAAATCAAATATATTTCATTAAGACTAGGATATTTACAATAAAATATTGGCCTGATTACCATTGGCCATTTACTCTCATACTCCACATTTCTCCCACACACCCACTCTATCATTATACATTTCATGACTAATATATAAGGAGATTACATTCAATGAAACTCATGGGTTCAAATCCACTAAGTTAAGATCTATTGGACTTGTATAAGGGAAAAATCAAAAAAGCTAGATTTTTATGACGCCTTCCATATTTACGAAACTAATCCTATCCTAACTACCACACTTTTCTAGAGATTTTACATAATTTATAAATCCTAGAGATTTTTCTAGCTTGTATAAGCTCTACATTTTTCTGCAGGACTTATAAATTTCCTTTTTGAATATACCCTTAGATGCTCCTGTATTAGACACCCAAAGGTAGAAAATTATTCATAGACTCTTGTCTATGAGGTTTGTCACTTTTATGTAACAATGTAACAACTCCTCTAGGATCCCAAACTTTAAATTGTAACTGATTCCTTTACTCATTCTTCCTTTGTCCCATACTTTATTTTGTTGTTGCCCATTTAATTTGCTAACATAATTTCTCTCAGCTGAATGAATTCTCTGACTGAATGTTTTCTTCTTCTTTTAATACATTCTCTTGGAATGTTGCTTCATAAGTTTCCACAACTCATTAATCTTTTTGTTGAATTTGTTTCTTGACTGAATCTTATTATCAACTTCTACTAGTTGCATCTTCTTTTTAGGCACGATACTACTGTATGAAACACTAATATTTTTCTCCAAATCAACTGACTTTTCCACATCTATTCAACCTTCATCTCTTTCCAACCAAAAAATGTCATATCTTCCTCAAAATCTCTAAAAAAAAATTCGAATGTTGTATGCAAGGTTGGATTTCATCTTTAGGAAATAACATAGATTTGATCTCCCTAATCCCATATTCATGTTCATCATTCCTCTTTGCACCTCCTTTCACAAGTGTTGCATTTAAGTGTTGCTATTCATATTGGCTTAGAACAAAGTAAGAGTTTTGTCCTCCTTCAGCTTCATTACTTGTAACATAATTTGCATTCTTCTCTTCCTCTAATTTTTTGACATTTGTATATAACTGTCCACCATCTTCCATACTTGCATCCACAAAAAATTCATTAGCTTTAAAAATATGAGAATCTTGGATCTCATCCACTGCTTCGTCCTCATTCTCTCCAAGAAATGTCCCTTTCTCTAGGTCACAATAATGCACTTTTTCTACCTCGTACTCAACTGCCTTGAGTTTCCCTTATTTCAAACAGGGTCTTATCATGTGCATCGTCTTCTTCGACAACTTTATTGCAAACAATTCTTTAATTGGCCATTTAACTTTCTTCTTAAAGATCCATCTACATTTTTGGTCTTCCTCATGTTTTTGTAGTCGCTCCATGAGTACATTCAGTTCTACTTTAATCTCAGTGAATTCCCTATCAAATTCATCATCACTCAACTTCCTCTTTATGTCATTTTCCTTGACATCTTCTTTCTTTCTCCTGTGGCTTTCACCTGGATATTCGTAATGGCCCTCTGTGGCCATCCTTTTATCTAACTTTGTGAGCTTCTCCATGCTCAATGGTGAACTGCAACCAAGCCTATCCTCTATAGCAAGTCTCCTCTTCTTCCTACTAAATACCTCATCAACCTTTCTTCAGTAGCTCAACCTTTTGGTATTTTCTCTTGTTCTCTCCTTAGAACCTTCTCAAGCACACTCCTCTGCTCCATTTAAGCTTCTTCAAATCTTCACTTCTGAGAACATTCACTTTTCTTCCTTTTTTCAACTTCAGCTGGAACTTGAAAATGTTGTTTGCCACAGTTATTTCTTCACTTCTTCTCTCTTCTACCTACAAACATAAATTCCTTTGCACAAATCAATTCAGAAATATAAAGAGTAGTTTACCTATTGCACTGTTGCAATTCTCCAACCTTCTTCTATTGCACAACTCTAATGTTTGTATAATCAAATATCATTTCTTTCAATATCAAAGAGAATAGGCATCTCTGACTCTCTTCTCTGAAGAGCTAACCAACTTTGATACCAAAAAATGATGCAAGCTACAATGCGTGCAAATTCTAATCCACAAATTTAAAAAGCCACACAACAAATGCACTAAAAACTCAACTATATTTCATTAAGAATAAAATATTTACAATATAATATTGGTCTAATTATAATTGGCCATTTACTCTCATACTCCACATTTCTCCCACACACCCACTCTATCATTATACATTCCATGACTAATATATAAGGAGATTAGATTCAATGAACCTCGTGTGTTCAAATCCACTAAGTTAAGATCTAATGGACTAGTGTAAGGTAAAAATAGAAAAAGTTAGATTTTTATGACACCTTCCTTATTTCCAAAACCAATCCTATCCTAACTAACACGCTTTTCTATAGCTTTTACATAATTTAAAAATCCTAGAGATATTTCCAAGTTTTATAAGTTTTATACTTTTCTGCAGGACTTTCAGAAATTTCCTTTTTGAAGGTACCCCTAGATGCTTCTGCATCATGAACACACCCACATGGGAGTCACATGAAACCTCTATCCACTAGTATCGAATGTAAGGGACCAGAATTTGAAAATAATAGGAGTCGATTTAATGGACAAAACTTCGTTTTTCACCAACTCCACTACTACGTGTGATTTGAAATTAACTAGAACCGACCCTTTGCTAATAGAAGAATATATGAAGCCTTTGAAACTCTCGAACATACATTTTGATCCCACAATTCAATGAGAGTATCCATACAAAACATTTGGCTCATAACACAACCCACCAATGAATTCTCTATTAAGTCCACAACCTAAGACATCTCCACGCCATCCCCTAAGCATAAATTATATGGAGCTGAAAGTTTATCACTCTTTAAAACCCTATGTTTCTTTTTCTTCTTTGAAGGGTTTCCCCTTTCACTAGAATCTAGAGGACTAGGGCTTTCCAACTCCACCTTTGAAGCCATCGGGCTAAAACCATCATCAACTAGATCTGGGCCCTCATGAAAATCTAGAAATTAGGGAAGAATGACACCTATAGATGGAAGAGGCACGACTTTTGTGGGAACATTTGAATATGACTCCTACACCACCAAGAAACCACCACCAAAGGAAGAAACCAAAAATGATGAAACCACGCTACTAACAAATGGAAAAGGAAGACCTGCATCCAAATATCCCATCGAAAAGGACCCAGAAAACCCTAACAACCCAGTGGCGGCAGAGGGTGGGACCAGAGGAGGGAAACTACCATCACTAACAACATGAGTAAAAGCAAGGGAGCAGTGAAATTGATTACTTGTGTTACCACCAACAAGGGATCTAGACAATTGATGAAAGTGGTCTATGAAACCCCAAAAGGTAGAAGATCATATGAATATGAGAAACCTCCAAAGAAAGGAATCCCCCCTTTCAACATTCCCAATGGAGGAGTTGGTGCCCTCCCCATAGGGACCATAACCACCAAAGAAGACAAAAATAGGCCCCCAAAATGGGGTCACTGAGTCATAATATACCATCTCCTATTCATCCATGTTCCCCCACTCAAATCATGCTAGATCAACGCACCTCCTGACCCTTGTGAGGAACACAGGGTGTTAACAAAAAAACCCAACAAGATAGAGAGAAAGGACTTGACAATGATAAACCTTCACCTACTAAAGACTATGCCACCTCAAGAGAATATAATGAAACTTAAGGCAAGATATCGACCCTGCCCCTAAATCGTATAGAGTTCAAGCGAGGGAAAGCTGCTCGAAAATGCAGAAACCCTAACCTTCAACCAGATCAACAATTACCTTTGCTTCATTTATGCTTCTTATCAACAATTGTCCCTGCTTCATTCACGCTTCCTATTTTACTTTTTTATTTTCATTTTGATATAAATTTTTATTTTATATAAATGACATTAAATAATAAAATAATATAGTTTTTTTTAATTAAAAATAAATCAATAATTCCTTATTACCATTATTTTATTTTTACTATAATTAATAGTTAAATATATTTTTCCACGATGTTTAAAATCAATTAATCATATAGGTATATATATATTGTATAGTATAAAGTGTAAATAATAATATTTTAAATATGTTTAAATAATATTTTTAATTATATTTAAAATATATGAATAGATAAAGTGTAAATTCAAGAATTAGTTTAAAGTGATTAAATGTTGTAAATTAGAAGTGAAATATTAGTTAAGTGATTGAATGTCATGAATTAGAAGTAAAATAATTCGGGATCATATTCTTGATATTGTAGATTTTATTTAATAGTCTTATTTAATTATCTTATTCTTATAATTTGTGTTAATATATTTAACTTAAATACTATCATAAAATAAGAAAAAGCATCTATTTTTAGTCCATATTTTAAAAATGTAAATAATAAAATAAATTTATAATAATATTATATTTTAAATATAGATTTTATAATATTAAAAAAATAAAATAGCTTATTAGTGAACATGTGTAATAGAGAGGCCTCTTCTTGTGCTTAAACTTCATTGGGACCAATGGAACCATTGTTTTTAAGAATAAAAAAGGAATATATGTATACTTCATTGGGACCAATGGAACCATTGTTTTTAAGAATAAAAGAGGAATATGTATATACTTCATTGGGACCAATGGAACCATTGTTTTTAGGAATAAAAGAGGAATATGTATATACTTCATTGGGACCAATGGAACCATTGTTTTTAAGAATAAAAGAGGAATATGTGTGGACATTATATGAGAGCTAATGTATAACCAATGTATCATATACAAAAGGAAAAGTTATTTCAAAAATAAAATGAAAAAGAATCCATTCCTAATAAATTATGAGTATCATATACAAAAGGAAAAGTTATTTCAAAAATAAAACGAAAAAGAATCCATTCCTAATAAATTATGAGAACCATTCTATCTTTTTATTAGAGAATCTATTATGAAGTGGTGGAATGTAGGGAAGAGTATGCGATGAATTAGTGGAAGAGTAGACATCTTGTTGTGCTTATACTTGAATGGAATTTGGATCTTCTTACAATAATTTGGATGTGTAATTAAATCTTTTTTATAAAAAAGTAAATGTGAATATTTTGGTTAAACATTTTTGTTTTTATGAAAAAATAAGCGAAAATATCTTATATATGGAGTAAAATTATTTTGAAAAAAATATATATGATAATTATTTTTTTTAATATAAAAATAATGTCACAAATTTAGGAAAATTAATAGGAACAAAAGTGTCTATGAGACAAAAACAAATGCTCGATTGGGATGTGAGATAAATTTGAGTTTTTTTCAATTAGAAAAGGGGTCGTAGAAAGTATGAAACAATAATGTTTTGTTTCTATGTTTACTTCTTTAATAAGTTTGTCAAAATTCATTCATATATTTAGGGCATTGGTCCTAAATATGGGTGTTTGAGAGACCTCATGTTTCGGTGTAGCAGTAGGACCAAAATCCGCAGGTAGAGGAGAGGTGGACTCACTACGAGAGACCTCTAATTCGCGAAGCACTTGAAGTGAATCACAAAAATCTTTGAGACGATGACAATGATGATAATAATGGCCATAATTATCACACAAAGCACATGGGTGGCTTGTGCGTAACAATCTATTCTTCTTAGATGACTCAGGTAAGGTGACATGGACCTTAGGAATGTTAGAATCATGAAAGGTATCGACGACCATATCGTTAACATGAGGGAGTTCAGGACAATTTTTGGTGGCATGACAGACAGCATCACACAAAGCACAAGTAGGAATGGGGTTTGGTGGCTTAGGAGGAGCTGGAGTTGCTGGCGGTGCCTTATCTTTGTGATCCAAAATGGATTCAGTTTTGCCTCTAGATCAAGGTCTTCAAATGCAGATGAAAGTGGTAATGGATATGATAAACTTGTATTTATTTTGGTGTTGGGATCTTCGTCGAAAAGGCTGGACGGTTGGGGTCAACCCCACGACTGTCGGTCCTTTGATTTTATGTTATTGCATTATCCCACATTCACCGCAGATTGAAACTACATATGGTATATCAATACCATATCACCAAAATAGAACCAACATGTCGAAGGGTGGGGCTTGGTTAACCATGCCACCAATTTTTTAATAAACCATTGCAGGTGTTGAATCGGCCCTACCACCAGCGCGCAGTCCGAGGTGGTTTTATGCAGGCCGAGGCAGTTTTTTCCAAATAGAGGGTGGTTTTGCAGGGACAGGGGTGGTTTTGGACCATTATAGGGGGTCTAGAGGTCACATTGGCCAAATATGGTCGAGTTTATACTCGTTTGACTCGAAATCTTGAGCTGAATAGAGTGGTGATGTCCATTTTCTTATTTGAGACTCGGTTTTCGAGCTCATACCTGTAACAATAATTTGTAGACAAAATAAAGAGGTCAACACTAGAAGTGGAAGGACCAGGAGACGTAGCCAGAAATTCTGGTGAACTCCTTTATTAAATTTGGTTATGTTGATGTGTTTGAATGTGTTTTCAAGTTGTTTTTGTGTTTATCTTATTCGCAATATTTTCAATCCGTTGCATTAAGTAACATAAGAAAATTCACACATTGTCTATAATACCTTTTCATTAACGAATTAAGTGGTATCATAGCAGTAAGGTTTTTAAGGTTTGACAAGTTTGTATGGAGATTTGAATGCTTACTAGGTTGAGGCTCGGACAAAGTGAAGGTGAACTTGTTGAGGCGGATCTAGAGATTGGAAGGGTCTTTTCACAAAGAAGGATGGTAGATGAAACTCCACTTGGGTCAGGATCTCAAATCTTGGATAGTTTCATGACAATACGTGCAATAGTGGAAGAGATGTATCACGAGTTTAAGAAGAACAAAGATGAAGGCACTTCATCACCTAAAGATCAAGAAGATAAGGGAAAGGGAGGAATGCTTCCTCCACCATCTCCTCCATCATCACCATCATCGTCATCATCATCCTCTTCTTCTCATAAATCTAGTCCTTCTAAGAAGAAGAAGAAGAAATCCTCTTTGATCAAATTAGATGTAAAATTTGATTTTCCAATTTATGATGGAGAACTTAACGCTAAAAAGCTTGATAAAAGGATAAGACAAATTGAAGTGTATTGCAAGGTGCAAAAAGTTGTTTCAGAAAGAAAGAAGATCCAACTTGCTAGCCTTCGACTTGGAGGAACTACACTTGTATTGTGGGAAGGCAAGACACAAGAAGATCTCCAAAAGCATGATAAAATCATTTCAACTTGGAATGAATTTGTTTTTGCTATTAAAAAGAAATTTTATCATTTGGCTTATATGCAACAAGCAATGATGAGTTGGCAAACAATATGTCAATTAAAAGGTCAAAGTGTTCAAAGTTATACTCATGAATTTTGTAAGAGAGCTTTAACATTAGGCATATTGTTGGACTCACCAAAGACATTGTTGAAATACATAGGTGGTCTTCATATTTATTTGAGGCATACCATACTTATGTTTAATCCAACTAGCTTAGATAATGTATCCTTTCAAGCAACTCATCTAGAAGCTAGAGGAAAAAATGTAACCCAAGATGTTGGGAAATCATCCAAACCTATTGAAAGTAAGAATAAAGGTAAAAAGAAACTTAAATGGAAGGAGAAGAAAAAAAATGTTGTGAAGAAGGATAAACCTTCATGCACTCATTGTAAGAAGGAAGGACACAATGAGGCACACTGCTGGTCATTGCATCCGGAATTGAAGCCTAAGAAGTTTGGGAGTAAGGAGCGAAAGAATGTTGCTGCTATTCAAAAGGACTTGGGATCAATTTCAGGTGACGAGACAACGGTTACAGCTATAGGTATAAAAGGTAAATATTCTAAAGCATTTACAAGTACTTCTTCACATTCTGTTGATAATGATAATGATGAGAGGAAAAGAAATGAGCTATTTCATATTAGAGTCATTTATAAGCATACTAAAATTGATACATTATTTGATAGTGAGTCACAAGTTAATTTGATTTCTGAAGCAATTGTAAAGAAGTTGGGTCTAGAAACAAAACCTCAAAAAGCCATATCCATTAGGTTGGGTGTGTGATAAAACTAAGCTACAAGTTACGGAACAATGTAAACTTCGTTTTGCTATTGGGTCAAAGTTTGTAGATGAGGTTGAGTTAGACATAGTCCCATTGGACATATGTGGAATTGTATTAGGAAGTCCGTACTTGTACAATATAAATTCTATCTTCTATCGAACTGAAAATAAGTATCAACTCACTAAGGATGGAACTTAATATATTGTAAGGGCTCATAAACTCAAAGATAATTTCTCTCTCATAAATTCAGGACAAATGAAAAGAATTGTAAATTCAAGTAAACAATTTTTACTTATGATTGTAAAAGCAAAGGATATTGATAAATCTGATGCTTTCCAAGGTTGTAATCCTAAATAGAAAGCAGATCTAGTTAAATTTGTTTCCGATTGTGATATTATGTTTCAAGAGCCTAAAGGGCTTCCACCCAAGTGAGAGATAGAACATCAGATTTATTTGCGGCAAGATGCTCCACTACCTAACATTGGAATGTACAGGTTATCGGCTCTAGAGAATGCAGAGATAAAGAAGTGGGTACAGGAGTTTCTTGATCAAGGCTTTATTCGACTAAGCACATCACCGTGCGGATCACCTATTTTGTTAGTGTAAAAGAAAGATGGTTCATGGAGAATGTGCATTGATTTTAGAGCATTAAATAAAATCACAATAAATAATCGTTATCCTCTTCCTTGTATTGATGATTTGTTAGATCAGTTAAAAGATGCAGTTTCCTTCTCTAAATTGGACTTGCGAAGCGACTACCATCAAATAAGAGTTGCAGAATAGGATGCATGGAAGACTACTTTCAAATGAAGCAAGGACTTTATGAATGGATGGTTATGCCTTTTGGCTTAACTAACGCTCCAGCTACATTCATGCGAGTCATGAATGATGTATTTAGACCATTCATTGATGACTTTGTAATAGTCTATTTAGATGATATTATTGTTTTCAGTAGAACATGGGATGAACATGTAAGGCATGCAAAGCAAATTTTAGATGTTCTGGAAAAGAGAAAATCTCCATGTAAAACTGTCAAAATGTGAATTTGGCAGAACATCTTTGAATTATTTGGGTTATATTGTAGGGGTGGTGAATTGAAGATAGATCCCTCTAAGGTTGAAGTCATTGTAGATTTGCCTAAGCCCAATACTGCTATAGAAGTTAGAAGTTGTTTAGGGGCAGCACAATATTGGAGAAAGTTTCTTGCTAACTTTTCTTTGATTGCAGCTCCTTTACATGCTTTGACAACTGTGAAATAGGTGTTTCAGTGGGGAGGCAAACAACAGAAATTTTCGACACATTGAAAGAAAGGGTCAATACAGCTCCAGTACTAGCACTACCATATCTTTAGCATCCATTTGAGACCGAGACAGATGCAAGTGAATATGCCATGGGGGCAATGTTGATGCAGCACATAAAGCCTATATGCTTTCATTCTGATACATTCACATCAACAGTAGTTAACTATCCTACATATGATAAGGAATTATATGCATTAGTTCAAAGTGTTAAAAAGTGGAAACATTACATAATGGGTAAAGAAATAATCATACACACAGATCATCAACCACTATAATACTTACACTCACAAACTAAATTTCAACAATCACGACATTACAGGTGGATGGGATTTCTACAACAATTTCATCTTGTTATCAGATATAAGAAGGGCATACATAATAAAGTTGTAGACATGTTATCAAGTCCAATTGTAAATGCATCCACAATACATAAGCATAATTTGGTAATTCATGAAAGTTACATTGAACAATATGCTCAAGACACAGATTTTAAGGATGTATATGCAACTTTAAGTCAAGGCAAGTAGGTAGAAGAATTGGATTATTTCATAAAGGACAAACTCTTATATCATTTGGGAAAATTATGCATTCCACAAACTAAAAGAGTTAATATAATTCGAGAAGCACATACTTCTCTCATATCAGGCCATTTTGGTGTAAGTAAAATAGTTGCACAATTACAAAGATTTTGCTATTGGCCACGAATGAATGAGAGAGTTTCTAGATATATTAAAGGATGTACTATGTGTGCTACAAGCAAGCAAAGTAATAGAAAAATAGGCTTGTATACTCCACTTCCAATTCCTTCTTGTCTTTGGGGAAGTGTTTCCATGGATTTGTTGAGGGATTGCCAAGGTCTAGAAAGAGTCATGATTATTTGTATGTAGTTGTGGATAGTTTCAGTAAGATGTGTATTTTGACACCATGTAATAAATAGGTCACAGCTAAACAAACTGCCAAGTTGTTCTTTCAAAATGTATGGGTTCATTTTGGGTTACCCACTTCTATTGTATCCGATCGAGATTCTCGATTTGTCGGGAAATTTTGGTCAAGTCTATGGGAGTTAATGGATACAAAGTTAAAGAAGAGCACGACATTTCATCCGCAAACAGATGGTCAGACAGAAGTGGTCAATAGGGCAGTGATATAGTTACTTCGAGGATATTGTAGCAAGCACCCAAACTTTGGGATGAGCATTTGTGTTATGTGCAACATGCTTACAACCATGCAAAACATTCTTCTACTTAGAGAACTCCTTTTGAGACTTGTTTTGGTTTTATACCAAAGTATCCCTTGGATTTTGTCTTTGGTAAAGACATAATAGTTGATGTACATAGTGATGTAGACAAAGCAACCAAGTTCATTGAACAAAACAAGGAAATTCACCAGGTAGTACAGGAACAGCTAGAAAGAAGCCAAGCAAAGTATAAGGTGCAACATGACAAGCATTGAGTTGAGCATAGTTTTCAAGTTGGTGATCAAGTTTGGTTGTACATCAGCAAATAAAGACTACAAGGGGAAGGTAAAAAGTTGAAACCAATTAGATATGGTCCTTTCAAAATACTTGACAAAATTGGTGAAATTGCTTTCTAACTAGACTTACTAGCTTATATGAAAATCTATTCTGTTGTAAATGTTGAAAACTTGTGATTGTATGAACCTTCATTGATTGAAGATCTTGAAGAGTAAGGTGAGCTACCTTCAATTGAAGATATCTTTCTCGAGTATATCAATGAGCTACAGGAGGACACAGTTCTTGACAGGAAGATAAGGACTTCGCAATGGGGAAATGTTGAGTATCTTCGAGTTGGAATCAAATGTAAAAATCCAAGTAAAGCACGATGGATAGAGATTAGAAAAGTGAGGGAACTTTATCCTCACTTACTCGACAGCCAAAACCAACTTTTGTTGGACCAAAAGCTTCCAGTGGGGAGGAGTGATCCAAAATGGATTCAGTTTTGCCTTCGGATCAAAGTCTTCAAATGCATATGAAAGTGGTAATGGATATGATAAACTTGTATTTATTTTGGTGTCAGGATCTCCGTCAGAAAAGGCCGGATGGCCAGGGTCAACCCCACAACCATCGTTCCTTTGATTTTATGTTATCACATCATCCCACATTCACCACAAATTGGAACTACATATGGTATATCAATACCATATCACCAAAACAGAACCAACATGCCGAAGGGTGGGACTTGGTTAACCAAGCCACCAATTTTTTAATAGACCATTGCAGGTGCCGAACCCACCCTACCACCAGCGCGTAGTCTGAGGTGGTTTTATGTAGGACGAGGCACTTTTTGCCAAATAGAGGGTGGTTTTGCAGGGACAGAGGTGGTTTTGGACCATTCGAGGGGGTTTGGAGCTCACAGTGGCCAAATATGGTCGAGTTTATACTCATTTGACTCAAAATCTCGAGTTGAACGCAGTGGTGATGTCCATTTTCTTATTTGAGACTCTATTTTCGAGCTCATACCTGTAACAACAATTTGAAGACAAAATAAAGACGTCAAAATTGGAAGCGGAAGGACCAGGAGACGTAGCCAGAAAGTCTGGTGAACTCCTTTATTAACTTTGGTTGTGTTGATGTGTTTTCAAGTTGTTTATCTGTTTATGTTATTCACAATCTTTTCGATCCGTTGCACTAAGTAACATAAGAAAATTCACACATAGTCTATAATGCCTTTTTCATTAACGGATCACTTTGGTTCACTTTTTCTGGTCTTTCCCCCCTCCCCAAATGCTTTCGCAATAGGGTTAGGTTCTTATTGTGGTTGTTGTGGAACTGAAGCAAAGACAGGGGTAGGAACAATAGTTTGGACCAGGATCAAAACAGTGTAAGGTTTGAGTTGATTAGATAGAGTGTTTATGGGAGGATCAATGTACCAGACTAGAATCCTCAAGGTAATGTTGGGTAGACTCAATCTAGCCATGAAAGGTGTAGAATAAACTCCAGGAGGTGGAAATAAGAACAACATCTGACCAGAAGGATAGTGGCCTAGAGGAACT
The DNA here is from genome assembly GCA_000404065.3 of Pinus taeda. Taxonomy (NCBI): domain Eukaryota; kingdom Viridiplantae; phylum Streptophyta; class Pinopsida; order Pinales; family Pinaceae; genus Pinus; species Pinus taeda. Next base: position 35,472 of record APFE031490883.1, on the reverse strand, counting down.
TCTCTAAGATGGTTAATGCATAGGGGAACGGTTTTGGTTGGAAATGGGTTAGGAGATACACCAGTAGAAGGAAAAGGTCCTTGAGGATTAATATTGGGGGGTGGGGTTGAGTTAGGAACAACAAGTTGTGGAGGTGTGGTTTGCTGTGAAGGCATACTGGACCATTTGTGGGTGTCTCACAATGCTTGGAGCATGCAAACACTGGATGAGCTAGGCTTAGAAGGGGTAGGAGGTGGACCATAGTAAGCACTAAGAAAAGAAGAATATTTATAGACTCCTGGAGAGACATTAGTGAAAGATGAGACATTCATATTGTTAGCCACGAAGGAAATCTTGGACCAAGGTGAAGTTTGGGCTTTGGGGTCATAATGTGTCAACTGATCGATGGCGACGATCTTTCCATTGTGGGGAAAGCACATCTTATGGTGAATCACAGATGTGACAACTGACATGGCATAAGTATAACTACGACCTAAAAGGATTTTATAGTCTAGAGGAGCATCAATGACTTCAATGTCAATACAAACAGTCTTTCCAACAACTGTGACTGGGCAATTGTGATATAAGCTAAGGGGTTGTGAAGGATGACTATCCCATGTCCAAAGAGTGATGGTGGACGGGGATAGGTTAGGGGAACCAAGTTGCTTCTGAATAATGTTGGAAATAACACAGGTGGAGGCACCTTCGTCGATGATACACTATTGAACAATGGTGTTTCTAATGGAGACTAGTATTTGAAATGCAATGGATGAAGGTAGGGAAGGATTTTCTGACTTGTCAATGTGAAAGATAATAAATTGATCGTATTGAAGATCCATGACACCCAAGGTAGATAGTAGAGCTTTCCATTGGGATGGTCATGTTTGGAGGACTTCCACTGTTGACATGGAAATAGGAGACTGCGCAAAGTCATCTACTATGCTATATGTATGGGTGGCTTTGGCAGAAGCAACATTTCGATGTAATAGACCTTTGGGGACCTTAGGAATAACCTCAACCTTAGGTTGAGGGATATGTAAGGTACCATTAGATGATGATAGAGGCTCGATGGACACTTTGTGTTGGGACTCATTCGCTGACTTAGTGGGTGGCTTGTCATATTGGTGCGATCGAGTCTAAAGGTTGATTTTCTCGGTATTTACCTCATCAGAATTGATCATAAAAATATGATAATCATGGTGACCATATGTTGGAATTGGTTGAGCTTCCTTAACTTGTGTAGGTTGGGTAGCTATATATCCTTGGTGAGGGAAAGGATTGGTAAGCACTGTTGGTTGAGATGAAGCAGGAGGGTGAGGAGGAATGGTGGGCTATGATCCTTGAGAAGCTGCTTGAGCTTCCCACACTTGTCGCATTTGAGATGAAATAGGACACTAATGGGTATAATGACCATATACGCCACAATAAGCATAAGGTTTTTTCATACTAATATCATTGTTTTTCTTGAACTAACCGCCCTGTTGTTGGGTTGAGGGATTGGGTTGAGGACCTTGAAGGGCATTGGGTGGAGGACCCTGGTTTCCTTGATTACTTTATGACTATTGGTTCTGATTACCCTTCCCCTTGTTCCTTTTCTTGGGTTTAGGGGAATTGGGTCCACTCTTCTGAACATACACTTGTTCTTGTGGAGGAGGTGGTTGTTGTGGCTGAGGGGGAGCATGCATGGGGGGCTAGGGCATGGGTGCTGGATAAGTTGGAGTGCTAGGTTGTGCATACTGATAACAAGGAGATGGGGAAACATTGGGATAAACATGTGGCACAACAACTGGTCTTGACATCTATTGATGCAGATGGGGATAATAATATGGTGTGCTGGGATCTAGATAAGGGTTGCCTTGTGGAGGATTAGGGGAGGGATTATTAGAAGTGGAAATGGTCCCTCCTTGAGGTGGACCATAACTCACCTAAGGTGGAGCATATGGTTTAGGGTGTGATATGGTTCCAACTATGCCATCTAAGGCATGAGATACCCATGGTGCATTAGCAACACTAAGCCAAGGCAGATTGGGGATGATAGTGTAAACATAACCTGACTGGGCATAGATTAGATCAAATTTTAAGGCTATTTGGAGTGCCTCTTCCTTAGATTGGGGGGAGTGTGACATGAAATATTTAGCAATGGGGGCCAACAATGATCTAAGGAACCAATCCATATAGACTCAGCATTCGAAATTAGGATCTCTACAGATACACCTACTTCTATGCCATTCCTGAACATGGTCGGAAAGGAAAGTGGCAGAATTTTGACTGAAAGAAGTCAAAATTTTGTTACCGATATCATACCAGAGAGGTAGCTGGAAATATGAAAGAAAATATATGGCAAGAGTTGCTAAAGTGGAATGAGTGGCTCTAGGTTGATCGACATACCACTTAGCAACAACTCTAGTGAGTGTGTGTTAGAACAAGTGAAGAAGGACGAAGTCTTCAATAATGGAATTTGATGAACACCACATGTGGAAGTTGTTGGCATTATGATACAAGTGTTGTCCTTGATGGCAAGATGACAGATTATAGTGCAACAGATCAGTAGCAAAGAATTGATGATCAGACTACAAAGAATGAAGAAAGCTGAGTATATACGCAGGTTCACTATATACCAAGTCGCGTACAGAGGCAGGTTATACGCAGGTTCACTATGTACCAAGTCACATATATATGCAGGTTCGCTATATACCAAGTAGGGTATACATGCAGGTTATACTCGCAAGTTCTCTATATACAAAAATGCGTATACATGCGGGATTGTTGATCAGAAGTCGCGTATGCGTATGCACGCACTTCCATGCATGGAAAAGCACGTACATGTGGGAAAACTTACTTTTGGTCCATGGTAGTTAGTCCTTGGCATTTGAAACTATGATTTTGGATCGCAGTATCTCGTCAGATGTGTTGAACCCTAGTATTGGGTTCATGGTATTGGTTTGTTATGGTTTTGGACCGTGGTATTGTAAAAGGCCTAAGACTATAAAAGGAGAAGAAGATCATTAGGCAAAGATATAGAGAAAGTCTTGAATATCTGATGAAGGATGAGATCCAGTATGCAGGTTATGGGTTGCTTGATCTAAGTTAAGGAGGGATCTCACAAGTTGATGGAGAACAAGATCTAAGGATAGATCGGGATCAAATGGTTTGAAATGAACTATCTCTATATGGTTGATTATGCTTGTTCTAGATTTGTATACTGACGCATGTAATGTTCTGAACTGGGCATATCTTAAGTTTGAGATAGTTGCAAGTCTTGTCTGAATAGTTATAGATCTGTACGCAGGTTGAATTTGGTAAAAGCGCGTATGTACGCGGGTTTGGTTCGTCCAAGTAGCGTATACCATTTAAGCTGTGATTTTTGATGATACAGTTGGTTATGAATATTGATGCAGAGTTCAGTGTTCTGCTCTGTGTTCTAGTGACTGCTTTTATTGACAGGGTTTCAGTATTGAGTGTTGATGTTGCTAAATGTTTGTGAGCTTCAATGATATTGATGGGTCCAATATGAAAATTGGATGAAACGTGGTCTTCAGATTATAGAGTTGTGCTTCAGTGTATCCAGTCTGAAAATTTATGAAACGTGGTACTTGGAGGAAGGAAGAGAAGGTTGTAGCCTTCTGTAGGCCAACACCTACATACTAGTATCTTGGCTAGTACAAGAGCTAAAGAGGGGGTTGTAGCTCCCTTCTAGGAGAAGCTGGAGAACGAGAGAGGGTTGTAGCTCTCTGCAGGTTGCAGCCTGCATACTGGTAAAGGACTGCACCAGTACATTGTAAAAAGAAGTTTCTTATTAAAGGAAGATAGAAACAAATTGCAGCAGGTGGTTTTCACCCACATTGGATTTCCACCTTATATCATGGTGTTCATGTGTGCTTCTTGTGTGTGATGATCTATTCTATTTATTGCTTCTGTTTACTGTTCAAATGGTCAATGAAGTTCTTATGCATTATCTAAAGATCAACATGTAATGGATTATTTGACTTATAAATAATCTGGATATACGCTAGTCTCTTTAGACACAGTCACGTATACACGCGGGTTCGCTTAACTGAAGTAGCGTATATGTATCTAAGTATGGAAATGAAAAAGTTTTACTGATTTGATAATACTGATTCACCCCCCCTCTCAGTATTATTTCCAGCAGAAGTAGTGAACATTATTAGTTGGATCTTCTCCAAGATTACCTTCAAACTTCAGGATGTATGAAGGGAGTTTAGTAGGCATAGCTGGCCAAGTGGGATCATGGAGAAGAGGATCATTGATAAGTTGACTAAAATCGCGGATACTTAAACAAACCATAAAAGGAGGCAAGGGAGTAGGAGTGACCATGCTAACAGGGGCTCCACTAATGGGGACACCCTAGTTGGTACCTGTGTTACCACCCTGGGTTCTTGCATCCATGTTAGTGCCTGACATGTTGGAGATATAGGGTTGAGAAGGTGTGGAATCAAAGGATGAACTAGATGAATCAATAGGATCAGAATTAGAATGATGAATCAATGGAGGACTGGGAGGATGAAATCTAACTCGATAGGAAGGAGAATATGTCCTAATGGGAACTGAGGGTGAAGAACTCAAATTCAACACAAAAAATGCTTAAGGCATGCAATGGGGTCTAGAAAATAATGATCTAAGGACTAAAAGATGATGATAGGAATAAAAGAGCAAAAAACAGTAAGCAAACATCTAGTGTAGTGGTACCAAGTGTAAAGTAACTATTTTAATGATGTTACGCTAATATAAGAAAACACATCCTATCAAAGAAAAAAAAGACCTCTAGCTTATAGATGATCTAAATCCTCAAACAATCCTAACTCTACTATTTTAGATGGCCTTCCTAAGAACTTCTTACTTGACAAAATCTCATCCCCGCAAGCAGAGCTGTCAAGAGAAAGGTCAGGTAGAGAACTAACTAGGATCTAAAGGCACTAATCTATTTTAAATGGTGTAGATAATCAACAAAAATCAAAGGTGAAAAATGCTGCAAAGGATAGGTGTGAAGCTTTAAAACCTAGGATGCTCAAGAGGATGCTGAGGGAGAAAAGGAAAACCCAAACTCCAATTGGATAAAAGGTAAGAGAAACCTATCTAAAAGAGTTGAAAAGTAATGGATTAGACCCTAAAAATAAATGGCTGAAAATACTAAAAACCCTATACTTCTCACTCAACAAATCTCTTCTTAAAAATGTGGAGGTGTACTATAAACCCTAGGGGGATTTTTCCTTCCTCAAAGAGTCAAATCAAGTGGATCTAGGCCTAAGGGAGACTAAAAATAGAGGTGGAGTACCCAAAATAGTCTTAAGAGAACACTCTTAGCAATTTTGAAAAAAAAATGAAAAATTTCCAGAATAAATTCCAAAACGTAGGTACTAACTTGAAACGGGGGAAAACACAGTTTTGGGGCCAAAAAGTGCTCTCTGCAACTCACTTAAGGGGATGACAAGTGTAGTTTTGTTTGTTTTGTTTTGTTTTGTTTGTTTGTTTGTTTTTTTTGAGACTCTCGGTCGGCAAATCTTACACAAATTTTGTCATCTCATGCTCGGCATGTACCTGGGACGTGTGGAAAGAACCAGAAAACCATCAGAATCTGAAAATTTGACCAAAAAAGGGTTTAACCCTATAAATAGAAATTGAGAGGCTAAAAATAGTTGTGGAAAACCAAATCAAGATCTAACTGCTTGGAATACTTTATTATATTTATTGAAGAGTGAAAATATATTTAAAATGGTTACATATCTTTATTTAGAAATAATTAAAAAACAAAATGATTTATTAATTATTTCATGAGAATTAAGAATGATGTGAATCAAAATAATTATTAAATAGTGATTTAATAAGTATTCTAATAACATAAATAAGGAAAATTAAATAAATAGTGATGCATTTGAATATTCCTAAGGGATTTAGTGAAATGTGACAAGGAATAATTATTTAAATAATGATTTAATGATTATTCCTAGAGAAAATTAAATAAATAATGATTTATCTAATTATTCTTATGGTTTTTTTTTTTATTTAAATCAAAAAAATAATTTAATAAAAGTGGTTTACTACATAAGAGGTTTAGTAAAAGTAAATCTACATGGTGTGTTTCATTCCACCTAGTTAGAAATGGCTAGGTGATCATTTTTTGGTGATAATATATTGCCCCCACATGTATGAGTGTTAGGAGCAAACCATATGACTAAAATACATTGTAGGTTACACTTCCATGAGACACAAAAAGGGGAGTCAAATAGAGAGAGAAATAACTGAAGCAAGTAAAGGATGGACAAATAATGGAGGGGATGAGACCTACTAAACTGATAGAAGTCTCCTTTATGTGGGAGTACATGATCTCAAATGAGGTGGGGGAGGCATACCCATACCCGCTAAGGTAATTGCGTACAAATATTAATGGTGATCCCAACAATGTGGGACTAAGCTACAAAGTACATGATACATGATACACGATACATTGGCATCAATGGGCTAGAAAATAATACAATGGATCCCATATACATAATGTGCCCGGAAAAACATGGGCCAGGACTGAATACAATAACATCTGAGTACATGGGATATAATGCCCCTCGAGAGTGACATGTGGGGGGGGGGATCACAACCAAAGAAGTTTTGCTGAATAGGAAAGGGCTCTGAAGATCTGAATGGATCATTTGAAGGAGACATGCGTGTTCTGGGTGTTGCAACCAATGGAAACTGAACCCATCACATCTGTGAAAATGCATTTCAAGTTGGATCAACATATGTGGTCATCCAGGCATGTGGGAGGCTACCTGAAGGGCTACACCCTGATGAGGTATGAAACATCTCACACACACCCGGAATCATTGGGACAATCATCTGGATCACTGAACCATCAAGTGTATGAATCTCAATCGTGCAATAAGGAGATGATGTCGAGTGCGTGAGAAACAACCAAGTCAAAGGGAAATAATGAATCACTTTGCTTGATTTGAGGCATTGAAAAAAATATGGAATATTGAACTGAGGTACACCGCCATCTAGACCATTATTTTAGAATAAATGTGCTGAGGTCAACAGAAGAAGGCCCGCTAAAGTTAAGACAATAAGTAATCCTTAACAAAGTCATGAGGGAATATAGTAGAGTGATTGATGGACTAACACCAGGGTTGATGATGGAAGGAAAAAATATGGGTGGTGGATGGGTCACTTCCCTTGTCAGAGCATAATAGGAATGGTTGATATGGCAGTGACTGACTCGATTATGGAGGGGATGGTCGATGACTCAAGCGAGGGTTCGACAAAGACAGAGCAGTATAGCTGGAGTCCAAATATGGATAAAATGGGATGGACATAACATGACGACGTATGAAAAATTGTCATGGGACTCAAGGGGACTCAGAATAGACTCCATAAGTATAACAGTGACACATATATGATGCTATGAACAAGGGTGACTCAAAAATGCTACCACGTGGGGAAGGCCTGAAGGGGACATTGAAAACATGTGTAAATGATGGTTATTCATGAAGAAAATCAACAAGTGAGTCAACTAGTGCAAAGGTAAAGTGGTATTAGAGTATGGGTGGATCAAATGAAGAGATTCGGTTCTAAGAGGAGGCAAAGTGAGACCTCGTGGAAAAAATGGCTTCCAGGTGAAGTTTAAAATTACCAAAACAAATAGATACCCATTATAGAACTTGGTGATAAATTTCCAATGGTGCTAACAGTTCATCAAATCGAGCTACAGTTTGGTCGCAATGAGTGACGAAACTAGGGTTTTTCCTATAAAAGGGCTTTTTGCCCCCAAATCTAATTCATTTGCATAGTGAGATGTGGAGAATTTGGAGAGGAGAAGAAGACCCTAAATCTTATGGAGATCATAATAGATAAACTAACCATCCAAATTCAGATCTTCAATTTTCAGGGAAGTGGCCTCACTTGTCTGAAAATGGCCTTAATGCTTCTTAGAAGGATGGTTCCTAGTGAAGAATCAAGGAAAATAGAATGAGGGAATGTACTAGAAATGGCCAAGAGTCATCCATACCCACCAAGTCAAACATGGGGACTAAGTGGTAAGTGTGGCATCACATAGAGTAGAATGTTTGAATATATGGTATCAAGCATCTATGATATGTGATGTGTATATGGCTCACCGAAGAGGCCAGTAGGACAAACTATCCAAGGAATTAAAGGATAATCGACCATACCTAGATTGTTGGGGTCTAGGTTGAGAATTATGTTAATCAAGTTAGAAAGTGTCTAAGGTGGGTTATCAGTCCCCCAAGCATGGGGTACTACCTCTAAGCATATGTGATGGAGGGGATTGATATGGTATGCAAAGGTGGGAATGATGTCCCTAGCTGGATGAGTTTTTGGAGTGCCATTATGTTCCAAGTGCTCAAATAATGGATTCAAGCATCTCAACCCAACTGGAACGAGATCCTCCAAAGGATGATGAGGAGATGGAGGGGTATGTGTGCCCCCCATTTTGTATGGATATATGTAGTATGCTATGGGCATACCAGATATATTTAGAGTAGTGGACTCAAAACACATTTTGTTGATGTGGTTCGCCATTTGTTTATGGTTGTCTTCTTATGGCAAGAATGGGTAAATACAGTTAGAGAAAGGAAATAGTGGATTTCCAATCTCGTTTGGAACTAAATATAGAATCAAAAGGACTAAATTTCTATGTTCACATACATGGTGTCACTATACCAAAGAGTGGCTTGGATATAAGGAACTGATACTCACCTAGAAAACATGGTTGTTTAACAACAACAACATTTAAGGGACTGGGTTGTTGAGGTAATATGGAGGGATGAGTAATTGGATCATCCCCATGGTGATCTGAAGTGATATGAGACTCTAGAGGTTCTTATAAGTGGGGAAGAATAATGGTACTAGATTCAACACTATCAGATGCACTAGGAGGGTTGGGGAGAATTTCTTCTCATGGACTCTAAAAAATGGATGCCCCCTTACCCAAACATTGAGTTGTAATGCAATGGCCACAAGGTGAATGTGGTTCGAATTTGTGGGTTCAAAGTAAGGGGTTGTTAAACCAATTGAGCTCATGATGAATGAAGTCTTTAGATTCCACAAAATATTGGTCATGGGTATTGTTGTGGAAGGAAGTACACATGATGGTGCATATCATCCCAAGGATAATCAGGGGTGGTCATAGGTTCCAAGATGTCTTCATCAGAATAAAAGATGGGCGGACTGAAGGAAGAAGGACCACATGATAGTGAAGAGCTACCCGAAGCATCTTCATGAGAGACAATGTTCACATATGCATCGTTAAGGTTGGGAGACATATGAAAAGTAGATAGAATATCTACTGATGTTGAGACTAGGGTGTTTTGGGAAGAAGGATCAAAAAAATCACAATAGGAGACATCAAGGGAGTTCCAAGGAATTGATCTCATGGATGAAGACAAGGAGAGAATAGGAGCAGTACTATCCATCATCTCGACATTAGGGGGAGGGATCACAATGGGTGTTTGAGAGACCTCATGTTCCGGTGTAGGAGTGGGACCAAAATTCACAAGTAGAGGAGAGGTGGACTCACTATGAGCAACCTCTAATTCGCAAAGCACATTGAAGTGTATTGTAAAAATCTTTGAGATGAGGACAACAATGAGAATAGTGGCCATAATTATCACACAAAGAACATGGGTGGTTTGTGTGTAACAATCTATTCTTCTTAGATGACTCAGGTAAGGTGACATGGACCTCAGGAATGTTAGAATTAGGAAATATATCAACGACCATATCCTTAACATGAGGGAGTTCAGGACAATTATTGGTGGCATGATCGACAACATCATACAAAGGACAAGGAGGGATGGGCTTTGGTGGCTTAGAAGGAGATGGAGTTGTTGGTGGTGCCTTATCTTTAGTTCCCTTTTTCTGGGCTTTCCCCCCTCCCCCAATGTTTTCGCAATAGGGTTAGGTTCCTATTGAGGTTGTTGTGGAACTGAAGCAAAGACAATGGTAGGAACAATAGTTTGGATCAGGGTCAAACCAATGTAAAGTTTGAGTTGATTGGATGGAGTGTTTGCGGGAGGAATTATGTACCAGATTGGGATCCCCAAGGTAATGTCAGGTAGAATCAATGTAGCCTTGAGAGGTGTAGAATAAACCCTAGGAGGGAGAAATAAGAACGGTATTTGACTAGAAGGATAGTGGCCTAGAGGAACTGCTCCGAGATGGTTCAGGACTGAGCGAATGGTTCTAGGTGGAAATGGGTTAGGAGAGACACCAGTAGAAGGAAAAGGTCCTTGAGGAGTAATACTAGGAGGTAGGTTGAGTTAGGAACAACAGGTTACAGAGGTACGGTCTGCTGTGAAGGCATAGTGAACTATTTGTGGGAAGCTTATGATGCTTGGAGCATGCAAACACTAGATGATCTAGGCTCAGAAGGGGTAGGCGGTGAAACATAGTAAGCACCATGCAAAGTGGAATATTTGTAGACTCCAGGAGAGACATTGGTGAAGGACACGAGATTCATATTATTAGCCACGGAGGAAATGTTGGATAGAGGTGAAGTCTGGGCTTTGGGATCATAGTACGTCAACTGATTGACGGTGATGATATTTCCATTATGGTGAAAGCACATCTTACGGTGAACTGAAGATGCGACAACTGACATGGAATAAGTATAACTATGACCCAAAATGATGTTATAGTCTAGGGGAGCATCAATGACTTTAATGTCAATACAAAGAGTCTTGCCTACAACTGTGACTGGGTAGTTACAATATAAGCCAAGGGGATGTGAAGGAAGACCGTCCCATGCTCGAAGAGTGATGGTGGACGAGAATAGGTCAGGGGAACCAAGTTGCCTCCAAACATTGGTGGCAATTGTTAGCCTTGTGGGCAAACGGTCCAAAAAAGGATCCAGGTATGCCCTAAAAGTCTTTAAAATCCTCTCAAGGATCGTTTGAAGTCAAAATGGTCATGGGAGGAAAGCCCTTGGAAGGGTGGAAATACACTATTGGGAGGCTCAAAACACTCTAAAAACATGGAAAACCATTACCGTAGGCTTAAACTGGGCATCGCACATCAACTGTTAGATTTGGCTGATCAACGGCCCAGATTTAAGCGGCAAATCACATATTAGCAGGATAGAGGGGACAGTAAAAAGGTGGGTGCATGACACCACCGATCAACAATCACTGATGATCGGATCAGCGGGTCGCATCGGCGGAAAGCACATGTTCTATTGTATAAAGGATTGGGGAACGAGCGACTCGCGATTGCGATTTATCGCATCGCAATATCGCTATCGGCGCCAACCTAGGGATGAGGCCTAGTCATAGGCATATGTGTGACCCGATGGGTGGACTCGATGTAATTATATGTGATAAATGGATATATTTTCAAATCCACGAAAGGCCATTTTAATGTATTTTCCATGTATTTCGCTATGTAATGAAATACACAGGAACCTTGGCAGCACCGATAGCGATGAAGTCTGGACCCGATGTGTTTTAGAGGTGAAATATATATATGTTTTTAGGTCCACAAAGGTCGTCTTTTCATGTTTTTTAAGGTTTTCGGCATATTGCAAAAATATAAATGGAACAAAGGTATTGGGCCATCTGTGATAGCCGACAATGACCCAAAGGGTAGACTTGATGGGTAAATAAATCATTTTTGAGGACTTTCAAAGTTTGAAAGGAACAAACATTGGCAGGAGTTTACAACATTACCGTGGTTTCTGTGTAAAACAGAAAACACTCATTATTAAGCAGTTTGAAGAGAAACCGAGGCTGAGAGGCAGCTACAGTGCAACAAAGCATGCCCAACTAGCCCGAAACGGATATATCACGGGCATCTACAACACAACACAACCTGAATCAGATACATCATGGAGCAGCATAGTGCAACACAACCGAAATCAATAGAAGAGATTGTGGGCATCTCTGTCAAGAGAGAGCTCCCTGCCAGCGCACCCAAAATATCTGAATGTGGTTATTCCTCTATCAGAAAGAGAAAAATCTCCGAGACATGCTTGCCTATTGAGGGAATCAAACGATTAAGGGATAGATCAGATAAGGGTAAGACTCTGAGCCTTCTAGAGATCTCAGGAGCATTGTAAAGGGCCTATAAAACGCAGAAAACTAGATGTAACAAGGGTTCAACTTTTGGAGATTATTCCCCTTCTGTTCCTTCAAGCTTCTCATCTGCATTCTTTAGTAATACAAGCTTCTTTTGCTGTTATATGTTCAATGTCCATTTCTCTTTTGTTCTATGCTTGCACTTGAACAATTTGTTCAAGATTTCTTTGTGTTTAAGGCCAAATAACTGTCATCTTATCTCTGCTTTCATATATTAGATTTGCAAGCTTCTTTGCTGCTTGTAGCTAGCCATTTATATGTGTTATTATATATTCATCTACCAGTATAGTAAGTAAGTTCATTTGTTGCCTGTAGCTAGCCATTCATATATGTTCATGTATGCAATCTACCAGTATTGTCAGTATTCTCCATCTATCATTAAATCTACAAGGTATTGAGCATTTGAGGTCTAAATCCTTGTGTTATTGGGGGTGTTCATGCATGTCTTGAGTGAGAATAGAGCTGAAATGGTTATCTAACTTGATCCAAACCATCATTTATTCCAATAGTTCAGAGAACAATATTGAAGATTACATGTTACCAGGCATCTCTGATTTACAACCTAGGAGAGTTTCCTCGAGTGCTAACAACAATCACATAGGTGGAGGTGCCTTCATTGATGATACACCACCGAATAATGGTGTTTCTAATGGAGACTGGTATTTGAAATGCAACAGATAAAGGTAGGGGAGGATTTTCCAACTAGTCAACATGAAATACAATCATTTGATCGTCTTGAGGATCCATGGCACCCAAGGTAGATAGTAGAGATTTCCATTGGGATGGGCACGTCTAGAGGACTTCCAGTGTTGACATGAAATCAGGAGACTGTGCCAAGTCACCTAATATGCTATATATATTGGTGGCTTTGGCAGAAGCAACATTTCGACATAAGAGACCTTTGAGGATCTTGGGCATAACCTCAACCTTAGGTTAAGGGATCCGTAAGGTAACATTGGATGATGATAGAGGCTCAGTAGACACTTTGGGTTGGGACTCAGTCATTGACTTAGCGGGTGGCTTGTCATATTGGTGTGATCAAGTCAGAAGGTTGACTTTCTTAGTATTTACCTCATCAAAATTCATCATAAGAAGATGATAATCATGGTGACCAGATGGTGGAGTTGGCTGAGATTCCTGAACTTGTGTAGGTTGGGTAGCTATATATCCTTGGTGAGGGAAAGGATTGGTAAGCACTGCTGGTTGAGATGAAGTAGGAGAGGGAGGAGGAGCGGTGGGATGTGATCCTCGAGAAGCTGCTTGAGCTTCCCAAACTTGTTGCATCTGATGTAAAAGAGGAAACTCATGGGTAATGACCATATACACCGCAACAAGCACAAGGTTTGTTTGTACAAAGACCCTTGTTTTGTTTGGATTAAGCACCCTGTTGCTTGGTTGCGGGATTAGGTTAAGGAGCCTTAGAGGCATTGGGTGGAGGACCTTGGTTGCCTTCATTACTTTGAGACTGTTGGTTCTGATTACCCTTCACTTTGTTCCTTTTCTTGGTTTAGGGGGATTGGGTTGACTTTACTGAGCATACACTTGTCCATGTGGAGAAGGTGGTTTTTGTGGAAGAGGAGGAGCAGGCATGGGGGGTTGGGGCACTGGTGCTGGAGAAGCTGGAGCGCCAGGAGGTGCATATTGATAATAACAAGATGGGGAAACATTGGGATAAATAGGAGGTGCAACAATTGGCCTTGACATATGTTGATGTGGATTGGGATAGCATATGATGTGCTGGGAAATGGATAAGAGTTGCGTGGTGGATGATTGGGGGAGGGATAATTGTAAGTGGAACTGGTCCCTCCCTAAGGTGGACCATAACTCACCCGAGGTGGAGAAAATGGTTGAGGGTGTGATATGGTTCCAAATATGCCATCTGTGGCATGGGATGCCCCTAGTTCATTAGCAGCACTAGGCCGAGGCAAATCGAGGATGACAATGTAAACATAACCTAATTGAGCGTAGATCAGATCAAATTTTAAGGTTATTTGGAGTGCCTCTTCCTCAGACTGGGGGAAGTTTGACGTGACATCTTTAGCAATGGGGGCCAATAATGATCTAAGGAACCAATCCATATAGATTCTGTCTTCAATATCGGGAGATCTACATATATTCCTCCTTCTACGTCATTCCCTAACATGGTCAAAAAGGTGAGTGGCAAAATTTTGACAGAAAGAAATCAAAAGTTCGATACTGATATCATAACGGAAAGGTAGTTGGAAATATGAAAGAAAAGTTGTGGCAAGAGTTTCTAAAGTGGAATGAGTGGCTCTAGGCTGATTGACCTACCACTTAAAATTAGCTCCAGTGAGCATGCGTTGGAACAAATGAAGATAGATGGAGTGTTCAATAATGGAATTTGATGAACAAAAAATTTGGAAGGAGCGAACATGATTAGTTGGATCTTTTATAGGATTACCTTCAAACTTTGGGATGTCTAAAGGGAGTTTAGTAGGCATAGATAGCCAAGTGTGATCACAGCGAAGAGGATCACTGATAAGCTAGCTAAAATTGGTGAGACATAAACCAGCCATAAAAGGAAGCAAGGGAGTAGGAGTGACCACACTGATGGGGGTTACGCTGGTGGGGACACCCTTGTTGGTACCTAGGTTACCATCCCGGGTTCCCACATCCATGTTGGTGCCTGACATGGTGGTGATACAAGGTTGAGAAGAATCAAAGGATGAACTAGATGAATCAGTAGAATCGGAATCATAATGATGACTCGATGGCGGACTGGGTGGATGAACTCTAACTCGACGAGGAGGCTTAATATGTCCTAATGGGAACTGAGGGTGAAGACCTCAAATTCGGTGCGAAAAATGCCTAGGGCATGCAATGATGTCTAGACAATAATGATCTAAGGACTAAAGGATGATGATAGGAATAAAAGAGCAACAAACAACAAGAAAACATCTAGTGTAGTGGTGCCAAGTGTAAATGAACTATTTTAATGATGTTACTCTAATATAATAAAACACGTCTTATCAAAGAAAAAATACCTATAGCCTATAGATGATCTAAATCCTCAAACAATCCTAACTCTACTATTTCAGATGGCCTTCCAAAGAAATTCTTACTTAACAAAATCTCATCCCTGCAAGCAGAGTTGTCTAGAAAGGTAGAGTAGAGAACCAACTACTTCCCAGATCTAGTCTTATAGGCTATTTTCCTAATATTGGTCATTACAGTTACCTTCATCCCACGAGGGTGGTTGAGTCTTGAACTTCTTGATAGTAAGACACTGCATAAGATTCCCTGCCACATTTTGCATAACCTCGAGGAGAACTGCTCGCACGATGACCTAGTCTAACCCCCTATGAATCGAGTTTCTGATGTACTATGACTTTGGACCATGGGATGGTGAAGGATTTTAAGCTCCTTAATATTTCAACTTCTATGTATCAATGAAAGCGATCGATGGTTGTTATCATAAGCCTATCCCACTGATCCTACACCTACACTACAAAGATTGTTTGGGCCTAGTGCCCAAGTGGCCTTAATCCATATGTGTTGATTTATTAAGGTGAGGTATTTCAAGTCTTGTCTTGGCGGTGTTAACCAAGCTCACATTCGCTTAGGGTGTGAGTGTGTGGAAATAATGTGTCAAGTGGATGAGTTAATTAAGAATGTTTCATGATGCCATGTGCTGCTGAAAATAAAATGCTAAAATATTGTAAATAATTATGAAAATGACAGAAAAATAAATAACAAATCAAGCACACAAAACCCCACCCCACAAGGGATACTAAGAAGCAAAGAAAGAGAGGGAAAATAAGCTACTCAAATACACATAAAGAGGCCTAAAAGATCTAATGTCAGGGGACTAGGATATAAAAACACTAATCTACTGTAAATGGCATAGAAAATCAGCACAAATCAGAGGTGAATAATGTTGCAAAGTTAGGTGTGAAGCTTTAAAACCTAGGATGCTCAAGGGGATCCTAAGGGGGGAAGGAAAAACCTAAAAGCTAAATGGAGAAAAGGTAAAAGAAACCTATCCAAAACAGTTGAAAAGTAATGGATCAGAATTTGAAAATTAGTGGCTGAAAATGCTAAAAATCCTAGACTCCTCACTCAACAAATTTCTTCCTAACAATGTGGAGGTGTACTCTAAACCCTAGGGGAATTTTTCCTTCCTAAAAGAGACAAATCAAATGGATCCAGGCCTAAGTGTGACTGAAAACAAAGATGAAGTACCCAAAACCAGTTTGCAGATAACACTCTCGGCAATTCTGAAAAAAAAATTGGAAAATTTCCGGAAAAAATTCCAAAACATAGGTATTGGCCTAAAATGGGGGAAAACGCATATTTGGGGCCAAAAAGTCACTCTGAAACTCACTTAAGGGGCTGAAAAGAGCGTTTTTCTTCTAGGATTCTCGGTCCGCAGATCTCGTACATATTTTTTCTATCTCTTGCTCCGCTGGTACCCGTGACTTGCAGAAAGAACCATAAAACCACTAGAATCTGAAAATTTGACAAAGAAAGGTTTAGTACTATAAACAGAATTTGAGAGGCTAAAAATAACTATGGAAAACCTTGAAATTTTCTGAAACTTCAGTCACCTAAGAGTTTTGTTATTACACCAGTGTAACCATTATTTGTTAGTGTGAAATTTCTTTGAAGGTGTACCAAAAACACTTCACTTAATTCACTAGGTGACAAGTGACCCTAACAACATGTTGATGGCTACTTGTGATTCAGATTTGCAATAAAAATGGAAATCTTGCAATAAAAGTATAGATGGTCCATAATAGAAAGCAACAATATAAAATATCTGATGCAATAACCCAAATGGAAATACTTTAAACAAATAAATGTTTTATTAAAAACACATGGTGAAGGAGATCTATAGATGGGTATGTAAGTCCCCCTCCGAGGGATGGGTCCTTTGATGTCCTTTAACGCTTCAGAAAATGATCTTCTCTCTCAATATGTGAAAAACCCAAACAAAATGTGAAGAACTCAAAATGGGAGCTAAAAAAAAAAGACGATAATGGTGATGATGATTATGATCATGGTGAAAAATGAATGAAAAACCCTCCTATTTATAACAAAGTATTGAGTTAATCTCGAAAATGGAGAATATTAAAACAATATTAACTAAATCAAGATCTAATCGCTTGGAATACTTTATTATCTTTATTGGAGAGGGAAAGGATATTTAAAGGTTAAATATCTTTATTTAGAAATAACTAACAAATAAAATGATTTATTAACCATTTTGCGAGAATTAAGAATGGTGTGAAATCAAAATAATTATTAAATAGTGATTTAATAATTATTCTAATAATAGAAATAAGGAAATTTAAATAAATAGTGGTTTATTTAAATATTCCTAAGGGATTTAGTCAAATGTGACAAGGAATAATGATTTAATAATTATTCCTAGAGAAAATTAAAATAAATAATGATTTATCTAATTATTCTCATGGGGTTTTTGATTTAAATCAGAAAAATAATTTAATAAAAGTGGTTTACTAAATTATTTTCCATAGTAAAAGTTATTTTACTATGGTAAAATTCAATCTACTTGGTGTATTTTGATCCACCTAGTTAAAAATGGCTAGGTGATAATTGTTTGGTGATAACATATTGCCCCCACACGTATGAGTGTTAGGAGAAAATCGAATGACCAAAATACATTGTAGGTTACACTTCCACAAGACACCAAAAGGGGAGTCAAATAGACAGAGAAAGAAATGAAGCAAGATAAGGAAGGACAAATAATGGAGGGGGTGAGACCTATTAAACTGATAGAAGTCTCCTTTTATGTGGGAGTACATGATCTCAAATGAGGCGGGGGAGGCATACCCATACCTGCCAAGATAATTGCGTAGAAATAATAATGGCGAGCCCAACAATGTTGGACTGAGCTAAAAAGTACATGATACATGATACACTGACATCAATGGGCCATAAAATAATACAATGGATCCCATATACATAATGTGCCTAGAAAAACATAGGCCAGGACTGAATATAATAACATTTGAGTACATGAGATATAATGCCCCTCAAGAGTGACATGGTGAGGGGGGGGGGGGGGGAGGGGGATCACAACCAAAGAAGCCCTATTGAACAGGAAAGGTCTCTAAAGATATGAATGGATCATTAGTTGAAGTGATTCCAAGGGCATATTGAAGCATAGATATTTAAGTATTTGGTTCTAAAATTCGCCCCAAACAAAACATTTCTACACCCATTAAGCCTGGTGATTCTAGTTCAAATAGTGTTTCCAAAACTTGACGAAGAAGTAAAAATCATATTTGAGCATCAATAAATCACGAAAACAAGAACTTGATAGTTATGGAATCGATTAATTTCAGAGTATCTCATTAAGTGGAAGAACTTACCTAGTGAAAATTCCACATGGGAGGATGATAATTTTATATAGAAGCATCCAAAACTAATCAAGCGTTGAGGGAACCACTTTTTTGAAGGAGAGGGGAATGTTAGGATTCTAATGTTGGGTTTAAGACCAACCACATTCCAAATATTTATATGAGGAAGTTTGATGGAAAGGATCTGGTAACATGGATACTACAGATGGAGCAATATTATGATATTCATGATGTACAACACACACAAAAGGTATGCATTACATCTTTATATTTAGAACCGAGTCAGTTTGTATGGTATCGATGGCTTTGTTCTTGTAAACCACTAGTCACTTGGTTAATTTTTATGGAGTAAATGATAGAACATTATAAGGATACAAATAGAAACACATTCTTTAGCCAATTGGTAAATCTCAAAAAAAATAGTTCAATGGTGAAGCACATTGAGGACTTCCAAAAATTTAATATCAGGGTAACTGATATTTGAGAGGAGAATAGGTTTTATGTCTTCATAGGGAATTTAAATGATAACATCCAACATTCATTGGAGAAGGAATTCAAGGTGGCAAAAAAAATTGAAAGAAAAATGATGGAAATAAGGAAGTCTACCACTGACAACTATAAATATGAAAGTGTTGCTGCTCCTAGCCTTCCAAAAACTACAAGGTTGACACCAAAAAAATTGGAGGAAGAAAAAGAAAAAGGTATTTGTTACAATTGTGATATAAAATACACTAAAAGTTGTAATTTTGTTGAGAAGAAATTATTTTACTTAGATTGAGAAGATGAGGAAGAAAAGTAACAAGGAACATCAAAAGAGGAGGATATACACCAGGAACCAACCCCAGAGAAAGAAGAAATGAATCCCACCATATCTTGTAATTCATTGAAAATAATTACCACTCCTAAAAATCTCAATATATAAGGATATATCAAGAAGAAAAAGGTAACAATGTTGATCTATTTCGGTAGTACCCATAATTTTATTCATTGTAAAATAGCCAAGGAATTGAATTACTTCCTATATCTGGCACCAAAGTGTCAAGTGATGGTTTCAAATGGAGGAAGTATAAATTTCTTTGGAAAGTGTCATAATATCAAGCTAACCATGGGAGAATATCTATTGAATAGTCCAATTCTTTCCATTCCAATGGGTGGTGTTGATGTTGTGCTAGGAGTCCAATGGTTATAATATTTGGGGATGATAGCTTTTAATTTTCAAGAAATTTTCTTGAATTCTTTTTGGGAAGGAAAGGAATTGGAATTAAGGAGTATTTTAGGGAAGCTAAGAAATATAATCAACTCTAATGGCATGAAAAATCTTATGAAGAAAGAACAACGAGGCGTAGTTTCACAATTATGCTCACTAGAGGTTGAAACAACGAAATTATCTATTTCTCTAGATCTACAAAATGTCTTGGAAAATCATTCCAAGGTATTTGACACTCCAAAAGGCCTCTCGCCTATTCATGATCATAATCATGCTATTCATTTGATTCCAAGAAGTGTTCCTCCAAACATCTAGCCTTACATATATCCTTATTCCCAAAAGATTGAAATTGAACGTATGGTTTCCGAAATGATAGAGGTTGGTATAATTCACCCTAGTAAAAGTTATTTCTCTGCACCAGTAGTATTGATGCACAAGAAGGATGGATCATGGTGTACGTGTTCGAATTATAAGGAGCTCAAAAAGCTCACTAATAAATATGATTTCCCATTCCTATCATTGAATAATTGTTGGATGAATTACATGGATCAATTTACTTCACCAAGCTGGATCTTCGTTCAGGATATCATCAAATTAGGATGAAGGCCAAAGAAATTCTGAAAACAACATTCACAACTCATGAGGGTCATTATGGAACGTTTGGTCATGCCTATTGGTTGTACTCTAGAATTATTTTGGGATGGCTTTAAATCTGATATTCAAAAGTTTTTCACAGAATGTATGGTTATCCAACAAAATAAAGTGGAGACAATTAAGACCCTAGACATGTTACAACCTTTAGCCATTCCAAGTTAACGTTGGGAGGAGGTCTCAATGGAATTTATCACAGGATTACCCAAGTCTGAAGGAAAGAGTGTCATCGTGGTGGTAGTTTATAGACTTACCAAGTATTCACACTTTTGTGCATTATCTCATCATTTTAAAGCTAGTATAGTTGCTCTTGCATTTATGGAAACCATTCAAAAGCTACATGGAAACCCAAATATTATTGTAAGTGACATAGATTCCATTTTCACTAGAATTTTTTGGACGAAATTATTTTCTTGTCTTGGTGCTCAATTAAATCATAGCTCATCTTATCATCCTCAATATGATGGACAAAATGAGATAGTGAACAAATGTTTGGAAGGATATATTCATTCATTTTTATCTAATAAACAAACATAATGGGTCAAGTGGTTACCTCTAGCTAAATGGTGGTATAATACTTCCTTCCATACTGTAGCAAAAATGGCCCAATTTATGGCACTTTATGGATATCATCCATCATCCATCACATATTATGTAAGATAAAATTATAAGTTTCAAGTAGTGGAAGATCACGTCGAGCATCAACAAGAAGTTCTCCAACTCTTAAAGGATAACCTCACTTTGACAAAAAATCAAATGAAACAATAGAAAAAGCAACATTGTAGTGAAATAAGTTTTGATGTAGGTGACTATGTATTTTTACATCTACAACCATACAAAAAAATATCCATGTTTGGCCAATTTAATGTCTTTAAATTTTCAATCATAAATTATCAACCAAGGTAGGTATACTGAGGAAGTACAGGTGCACTATATGTGCTAGAAGTTATTTCTTATGTCGTTATGTTCTTGTTAGTATCTAAACTTATGATTAGTATGGAGATGGTGTCATTAATTATATTAGTGTCTTAATCCCTAGAGTTATCAACTAATTTCTTAGGAGTTATTCTCTATTGAATCAGTTTATGGATGATATGATAGTGATTCTAGACTTTACTTGTGTTAGACTGTTTTGGATTTTTGTCTTGGATTTTTCTGTTGCAGCCAAATCTAATTTACTAAGTGCAAGAAAAATCTATTCTATCAAACTGTAAAGGAATACTTTCTGAATTCAATTGCTAAGGAGAAGATTCTCACTCTTTTACTTATTCAATTTCATTCAAACAAGACATTTTGAACAACAACTACGTTATGAAGTAAAAACAGTTGGATTACACTAGATAAAAAGAAAATGAAATAACCACACTGTACCAGATAAAAAGCAAATCAAATAGCAGAGTTAAACTAGGTATAAAGCAAAGGAAACTGCTTATGCATATAATGATTCACTAATGAACTCATCATACTGCATTTATTCACACAAATAGAGTATTCAAGTAATGAAAGAAATCTAATTGCAATCGGTTAAAGACTTGTTACTGGTCGTAGGGGCCCTCCACGAATCAATTAACAATCTCCAATGAATGCAGCGTATACAAATATAAAACCAAGTATATTACTTGCAAAATGAAACTTAACAAACTATTCTAAAAAATTACATCATCTGGCACGTATCCAAAACACAGTGCGGCCATAGTTTTTATAATAAGTCTTTGGCATAACAATATGAGAATTTCAAGCCTAAATATCTTTATTTTGATCAAATTATATTGCTAAACAATTTATTTGCTATTCAGAAAGAAAGTCGATAAGGTTTTGTTGAAACTCGGATTCTTTCTCGAAGAAAATCTTATAGTTGACTTTGGGGGTTGACTGTGATATCCTGTGATCATCTTGATGAATTGTTTCAAGGGAATAGGAAGGAATCCACGAGGGGGCCATTCCTTATCCATCTGTATCTTTCTTCACTGAGCTGGAGCTTCTGGACCTTGTGAATAGTGGAGGCAGCTACAGAAATTTGGATTAGTTGCAGAAATAGACCAATTCCGTAGTCGAATGCATTCTTTAACAAAACAATAGGGTATATAGACAAACATGAAGAAGAAGACATGTAATTTCTTACCTTTAACAAAACCTTGTGTTTATTGCATTATTTAGGTTGTAAGTATAGGAAAAAGAGAGGAAATATAGGCAAAAAGGGATGTCAAGGTAAGACAATATTTGGACTCTACATTCCCCCATGCTAGCGGTTTTATATGTCCTCATACACTTCATCATTGTTAGTCACTTGTGCCTTCTGATCATCACCTCCAAGATTCACTTTCTTCTTGTTTTTGGCATCTATTGGCATCCTTGGTTTTCTCATGAGAATTTTGTATTTTAAGTTGATAATTTCTCTTTGCATTGTCATGTTTTCCTTCTTCAACTTTTTGTTCTTTTTGTACCATAAACTCAAATGAAGGAGGACATTGTCACTTTTTGCAATCTGTATCTCACTTTGTGCCTTCAATGCTTGATTCTCATTCTTGAGATATCTTTTCAATGTCTCCAACTCAAAAATATCTTGCTTTAAAATGTTTGAGGTTGAAGGTTCTTGTGGTTCATTTAACTGATTGCTCCCTTTTCCAGGACTTTGAATTGTTTCTTTAATTGTTGTCTCTTTTCTTTCCAATGACTCTATATAGTCATAAATCTCCTGTTGAACAGGGTCAGCACCCAAACTATGGACTAGGCTTCTTAGAGGTGAGTTGCAAGGTGGTGGTGACACTCTTGGTGATGATTTTGGTGATCCTTTTGGAAAAATTTCAGGATTTTCAGTTGGCGTGTTCTTAGTTGGCTTATTTTCCTCGAGATCAATGTATTCTATAGCTTTTGAGGCTGCTTGTTGCACTATGCTCAACCTTGTACTCCTTCTTAGTCCTAAGGTTTATATTCCCTGTACTTTCCTTCCTTTAGTTTCTGATTTTTCTTCTTGAGGAAGGGTCTTGGTTTGTGGTGTTTCCTTTGCTCTTTTGCTAACTTTCTTCCTTCTAAGATTTCCCTTTTTCATTTTCTGCAAAATATCCACTATGCGCAACTATTCTTTTGATAATTCCAGTTGATTCTGGGGTTCTTGTGCTTTTATTACTTCTATTATTCTCTTCCTTCCTCTGAGGGTCCTACTGCTGCTGGTTTGTTTTGGGGATCTTTCTTTAAAATGGTTCCTCACCAGAAAAATTTCCTAGTTATCCCCTATACTTCAAAGATGGAACTCAACCAATATCTTTATCAAGCCATGATGATACATGGTATTTTCTATTAATTTAATTCTCTTTTGAATGTTTGTGGACATTTTCTTGAGACTATGTAAGAGAAAAGAAAGATTCATCTGGTGATCTTCAAGAAATGCACATCATCATAACATGGTAAAAATACATATACCCAAACCAACCCTCACAAGAGACAAATTTTGAAGTATAAGTAGTAAATTTCTCCATTTACTCTTAAGGGCTGTACTGGGAAAACCTTTCTTGAAGATAGTGGTGTCCACATTTGGATTTTTTAGGAAGACACCACTATTCCAATCTTCTCCATTAATTCCCCTATTCTTGAACCATTTTTCTCCACTCCTTGGTAATTTAGTAGCTTCCGCGATCATGGAATCAGTTATGGTGATCTTAATGTCTCCTATTTTAGCTTTAGTTCCATCAAATGAGCGTGAAAATGCCTTTGTCACTTCCCTATGAAAACCGTTGAATTTTTCTATGAACTGCAACCATTGTTTCTTTTGCAACAACTCCCTGGTCTGAGGATATCCCTCCAAGAATTTCTTCCCTGCTAGCTTGGTTCGAACAATGACACCCATTATGGAGGATGCTTTGCCTCAAAGGCTGGTTACCTTGACAAGAGAATGGTGTTTGTAGGGTTTTGCTAAGTGGCGGAAGGATAGAGTGGCTATGAGAGTTCAGAGAAGTGTAAGAATAGGTGGATTATAATAAGGGTTATAGGAATGAATCGAACCATTGGGGCACATTTAAAATGATGATTTGGTGATTACTTCAGTGGATTCAGAATGAGGATGTGACATGAATTTTAACTGGTGGATTATGATGTTTTGTTAGGCGACCATCATCCTTAAGTTGTAATGATTTCATTTTAATTTTCGATAGTACTATGTCTTCTTAGTCATAAATGCAATATATCAATCCCTATTGCTAAATTAAAGTAGCACATACCTGTGATCCAATTTTCTAACCTTGTTTTTTGTTCTGAGATCTTCTCTAGGTACTTTGATCTATCAGCTGTCCTTCAATTCAAATCACCAAGTGTCCCTGTAGGCTTAAATTTTTTTCTATTAAGATGCAAAAACTTGTCTTAGCTACAGAAACTTGTCTGAGCTGCAGAAAGTTGATGATTCTGCAGCTGAGAAATTTTTTTTAATAAAGGAACTTTGTTATTTTCTTTTTGAAAGGAAAATTTGAAGTGCCAACAAAAATTTGTTTTCACTCTAAATTCTTTGTATAAACTTGCCAACATCATGTTGGTTTTCATGTTTATACTTTATTAATTATTATTATTATTATTATATATGTGTGTGTGTGTGTGTGTGTATATATATATATTATATATATATATATATATATATATTATATTTATATATATATATATATATATATATATTATATAATTTACTTATTATTTTTTTTAGAAAGTAAAACCGAGTAAAAATTTCTAAGGTGGAAAAGAAGAAGAATTCTTCTTGACCATATTTAGTTTTGAATTATCTTGGAACATTTTAACAAATTCCTCTTTTGTCAATGGCTTCTGGTAAAGTATGATTCAATGTCCATTTACTAATGGAGGAATTTTCTCTTCATCAATAGTCCTAATTCTAACTACACCATTGTCAAAAACACTTTCAACTTCATAAGGTCCAAGCCAGTGGGTTTGGAATTTCCCTTGAAAATTCTTGAACTTTGAATCAAAGAGTAATGCCCAATCTCCTGGATGAAATTTCCTTTCTTTAATGTACTTTCATGCTATCTAGATCTCTGTTGTTGAACTAGGCTAGTTCTCTGGAGGGCTTCTTGTCTGATTTCATCAAGCTCAATTAGTTGTCTCATCCTTTGCTTTTGTGCTTCTGATAAGTCAAGATCTAACTAGACTATTGTCTTATAGGTCTGGATCTGGAACTCTATCGGAAGTAAGACTTGCTTGCCATAAACAAGTTCATAGGGAGTATGTCCTGTTGTATTTCTCTATGTAGTTCTGTAGGCCCATAAAGCTTCTAGAAGCTTTTCCACCCAGTCCTCTTTGTGTAGATGTATAGTCTTGGTAAGGATTGCTTCAATCACCTTATTTCTAGACTTAACTTGTCTATTGGCGTGTGGATGGTATGGATTGGACTTCCAATGTTTGATTTTGTATTAATCCACAAGCTTCTACACTAATCTGGATGTGAACTGTGTTCCTTGATCTGTTACAATTTCTCTTGGAACACCAAAAGGAGTAAAAATATCCTTAAAAAGGAAATGAAACTAGAAAAAGGAAGTGCTTTAGCTTCTACCCATTTAGTGACATAATCAGTACATACCAGAATATACTTCTTTTGCTTTGAAGGTGGGATGATTGGTCCAACAAAATCTAGTGCCCACTTATCAAATGGTTCGATGAGTACCTGTGGTTGCAGTGGCATTTCATTTGAAAAAGTGGGTTTTCCCATTCTTTGACAACTATCGCATATTTTAACATATTCTTTGATGTCCCTGAAAAAGGAAGGCCAATAATATCCTAAAAGCAAGATTTTGTAAGCAATCCTTCTGTCAGAAAAATGTTCCCCACATGTCGCATCGTGGCAGGATTTAAGTATTTCTGGTATTTCATCCTCTTGAACACATATTTTTATGATGAGGTTTGGTCCTGTCTTATATAACTCTTCATTTATCCATGAATAAGATGTGTTATTGTGGACTATTCTTCTCTTTTCTATAGGAGATAAATGAAATGGCATTTTTCCTGTAGCTAAATAGTTAGCAATATCTACATACCAAGGTGATTTAGTAGATACTACAAAAAGATATTCATTAGGAAATTTATCCTCAGCGGGTTGATCATTATTATCATTCTGTATTCTAGATAAAAAGTCCGCAATTGTGTTTTGTTTTCTTAGCCTATCTAGAATTGTTATGTTGAATTCTTGTAATAGTAAGAGCCATCTGGTTATTCTTCTATTAGTGATTGGTTTATTCATTAGGTATCTAATGGTAGAATGGTCTGTGTAAACAAAAGTTTCATATCTAGTTATGTAATGTCTGAATTTGTTAATGGCATGAACTACAAGTAAAAACTCCTTTTCAGTTACAGTATAATTTGACTATGCAAGAGTTAAATTTTTACTAGTATAATAGATTACATAAGGAGTAAGATCTTTCTGTCCCAACACAACTCCTAAAGCTGAATCTGAAGCATCCGTTGAGATATGGAAAGGCAATTTCTAGTTAGGTCCTTTTAAGATAGGTGCTTCAAAAATTCTCTTTTTCAAAGTTTCAAAGGCAGCCTGACATTCAGAATCCCAATTGAATTCACAGTCCTTAGAGAGAAATTTAAAAAGTGGGGATGCAATTTTTGTGAAGTTTTCTATGAATCTTCTATAATATCCAGTAAAACCGAGAAAAATTCTAACATATTTTTGACAACTTGGCACTGATAACTTAGAAATGACTTCAACTTTAGGTGAGTCTACCTTAATTCCATCTCATGAAATATGATGACCTAAAACAATTCCTTCGTTAAACATGATGAGACATTTTTCATGGCTTAATGAGAGATTTTTTTCTTTACATCTTATTAATACTTTTTCCAAATTCTCTAGTGCTTCATTGAAAGAATCTCCAACTGTGAAGTCATCCATGTACACTTCCACACAATCATGAATAAGATCAGAGAAAATTCTGAGGACTTCTCTTTGGAACGTTGCTGGAGCATTTCATAATCCAAAGGGAAGTACTCGGTAAGCATTAGTTCCCCATGGACAAGTGAATGTGGTTTTATCTTGATCTTCGAGGCTACCTGAATCTAGTTATATTTACTAAACCCGTATAAGAAGGAAAAATATTTTTTTCCTACTAATGTGTCTAAGACCTGATCTATAAAAGGTAGTGTAAAGTGGTCTTTTAATGTTGCTTTATTTAGTTCCCTGTAATCGATGCATACTCTCCATGTTTTGTTTTTCTCAGGAACAATTACTAGGGGTGAAACCCATTGACTCTTGGATATTGGATAGATGAAATTTACATTTAACAATTTCTGCAACTCCTCCTTAACAATTTCTTTAAAGTTTAGGTTCATTCTCCGTTGAGGCTATCTAACCAATCTTGCATTCTGTTCAATGTAGATATGATGTATGCAAGTTTTAGGATCAACCCCTCTCATGTTAGTGTATTCCCATTCAAAAGCAGAAGAATATTTCTATAAAATTTATATCAATTGATTCTTTTGGAATTCTTCTAGGTTTTTATTAACATTTAAGGTTTTCCCTAGAAAGATTTCTATCGAGGAATTCCAAAATTTTTCCATGGAGAGAAATGATACCTGCTTAGATGAGAGATTCTCATTGCGACTACGATCATAATGTGAGTAAGATTCATTATTTTCCAGTAGATTTAGAATTTTGTCTTCCTCTCTTACTTGTTCAGTAGTAAAAATAGGTTGTAGATTTTCTTCATCTTCTATCCATTCTTCAGTTTTTGTATCTATTGTTGTCCTTGCAAGACGGTATACTATAAATTTCTTTATAGAATTTCCATTTGAGATAAACATTTCACCTGATCTACAATTGATGAAAGCATCAACTGTAGCTAACCAAGGTCTTCCTAGAATTAATGGATGTCCTCCTAAATTATTCTTGGGTGTTAAGACCATGAAATCAACAGGATATTCCCAAGAATCTAAGGATACACAAACATCTTCCAACACACCATCAGGTTTAATCACATACCTATCTACTAATTGCAATAAAGTTGGTGTGTATTGAAGGTTAGGAAGCCTAAGTGTGCACATAACTTGTTTACTCATAATGTTTATGGCTACTCCTAGATCAATCTGTGTGTTTGGTATTTCAGTTCCATTGATGTGAATTTTTACAATGGGGCTTCCTGGATCTAAATATTTTTCAATTGTCGTTCTCCCCATCATAATGTTTGCAATTTTTCCAACTAATTGAATTCTTGTTATGACTTTATTTTTCTTCCTGATCTTTGTGTACTTAGTTCCTTAATTGTTTTCACCAAAATTGGCATTTCTTTTATGGCTTGTAATAAAGGAATCTTAATACAGACATTTCTCAATTCATCCATCATATTGTAATCAGGAAAGATAATTTGTTTTTCTACTCCTTCATCAATTTTAAACCGTTCAGGGAAAGGTGGTCTTATTGATATCGACGGTTGTTCTATGATGGGAGTGTTTATTAGAACATCTTCTGTTCGTTTATTCTCTATCTGAGAGAGAGAGGTCTCCCCTTTTTTTGATTGGCTTTTGTGTTTTTGAAGATCAGATCTTGTTTCTTGAATGACAATAAGGGGTTTTCTTGGTAACACTCTTATAGACCTTAATTGGACATTATTTAGATCTAGTGGAGTTATTACATAAGTTTGAGGATTTTGCCCCTCCATGTTGTACACAGGTTTTTGTGGTATTTTATTATTAGGATTCGGAAGCGGTTGAGTGGGTAATTTATTTGGTTTTTGTGGAAATGGTAGGGAGAGCTGTGGGTTTTGATTCTGAACTAGAATTTGTGGTAATTGGTTAGCTTGGGGAATTTGATTATATGGTGGTAGAAATTGTGGTGGAAGATAGGATGGCAAGTTTTGTTGATATTGAGCATAGGCTCCATAAGGATTTTTCCATCCTTGATTCCAAGGTTGTGACTGTGGCTGAGCCCAAGGCTGCTAGGCTAGATTCCAACTATTTTGTGAAGACTTAGAAAATTGTTGTGGTTTGAACCCTTATGATTGAATTGGTTGGGGGTTTTGCCATGGTCTCTTGGCTATAAAGTAAATAGGTACTACTGGTTCTGATATTCCTTCATCATTAAATACATCCTTGACACCTAGTAAGGAAGGACATTCCTTCGTATCATGATTATCTGCACATATGACACAAGTTTCTATGGATTTTAAATCTAACAGAGATTCTCTTAGAGCATGTTTCTTTCGACATTTAGGATAGAAGATAGATAATGAAATTTTTTTAGAATTTTTCTTGTTTTGTATTTGAAGGGTGTCTATCTACTCACTTAGGCTCCCTAAAATATCTGTTTTGAAGGTATGAAGAAAATTTCCTAATTCTGCCCCATTGACTCTTCCAACTGCAGATTTATTAATTCTTGACAATAGAGGGTCTCTAGGACTCCTTCCAATTCATGCTTTACCCCTTGAGATATGTACACATAAATCATAAATATCTATAAATGGTAGTTGGGAAATATCTCCTTTCCCAATTAGGTTAAGGAGATCAATCCACTCATCTTTAATAGCTCCGAGTAAGAGGGCTTTTAAGGTTTCCTCATCCAAATTATCCATTTTTTTCTTTTAACATTGTAGAGAAACCTTTTTACTAAATCTTCAAGATTTTCATATTCTTTTTGTGTCATTTTGAAGACTTCATCTTTAAGGTTACTAGGCATACAATAATCTATATATTTTCCTAAGAAAGCCTCTTTCATTTGTCCCCATGTTGTTATAGAATGCACTCCTAGACTCATGAACCATTTTAATGCTGAGTATTTTAATGTAGCAGGGAAAAAATTTAATTTTTGAGCATCATGCAGATAGTCATATGATCTGCATAATACTTCAAATTCGAAGAGAAATGTCTTTGGGTCTTCGTTTCTTTTTCCGTGGAAATTAGGAAGAATTGAGGGTGATATATTTTTCATTGTGAGGGTTGTATCTTTATCAAGAATAGGAAATCCAGAAGGATCTTGGTTTCCTCTACCTCTACCCCCTCCTCTGTTCCTATCTCCACCTCTACCTCTACCCCTCCCTCCTCCATTCCTATTTTCCTCACCATGGACATTGTGTACCTCTCGTTCCCCTTCTTCAGCCATGATAGATTCTTCGGAACTAATATAGTGTTCTTCTAATCTTTCTAGTTCCTCTATCAAGGGTTGTTCAAAATAAGTTTCTGGTTCCTCATCTTCACTAGGAACTTCTAATTTTTTTCCCAAAATTTTTTCTCCAGTGGAGGATAGAAAAATTACTCTTGTAGTTGGGGATGTAGGATTTTCTTCAATTATAGCTTTAGTAGAGGAAGTCAATGTAAACTTTGAAACGGGAACTGATACTGTTACCTGTTTTGTAGAGATAGCAAAAAAGTGACATGATTTTGAAAAGGGGTGATGCAGAACGAACATGTTTTTTTTAGAGCATAGTTTTTGGCACTTTCATTTTTTTATGTATATTACGTTTTAGAATCGTTTTAGAATGGTAGTGATTTTCATGCTGATTTTAAAAAGTGAGTATTCTGCATCACCCCGTTTTTTTAAAGACTTGTTTTTTGGCTTTAAATTTTTTGATGTATAAAATGTAAATAATTATTTTGTAAATTTGATCATTTTTGAAGTGGTCGTTTTCTTCACATTTTCTTGTTTTTTATTTTAATTTTAACTTTTTTTTAGTGAGGTTTTTATTGTTTTGCATTTTTAAATTAGGAGGTCAATATTTAAAATTTTCGATATTCTACATATTTATACATCCTTAATTAATTTTTCAATCCACATGAAATAATTGTTTCTAAAAAACAATATTTTTTAACAATAGACATAAAAATAACCATTTTTAACATAAATATAACTAAAAAACTACACGTTTTGATAATTTTTTGCTAGAATTGATATGTCAAAATCACAATTTTTATACGATAATTTTAACTAAAAATGGTTAAATAATAGCTTTTTTTTATGAATTTCATGTCAAAAAAATAATAATAATCGCTTTCTTTTCTTCAAAAAATAATGATTAACTTAAAAATCAATGCGAAAATCACATATTACAAATATTGAACGGATAACAACCCTAATTGAGTGTTTATTCTTCTCATAAAATGTCAAAGTCAAAACATTGCAAAGCTTGATTTACAAGCATAACTTAAATTTAATCAACAATGTCATGTAATCCAAACTATTTGTTCTCTAGAGTTTCATCATTGTCTTCTTCCACAATATTTTCTGCTTCCTTTTGCTCATTTTCCTCTTCTAATGGATCTTTGTTGTCTGCAAATCTCCCAATGTATGTCTTTCCAAACATTCCATGTAATGGTGGTTGGGGTTCCTTTGCCTTTTTTGCCACACGTGATTCAC